>JAHPZR010008604.1:30000-57500 GCA_019787425.1 Platygyra sinensis
GGCTGCAGAAATTCTGCACTCCTTGTTAACCCAGGCTGCAGAAATTCTGCACCCATCAAAGACCCAGGCTGCAGAAATTCTGCACCCCTTGTTAACCCAGGCTGCAGAAATTCTGCACCCATCAAAGACCCAGGCTGCAGAAATTCTGCACCCCTTGTTAACCCAGGCTGCAGAAATTCTGCACTCCTTGTTAACCCAGGCTGCAGAAATTCTGCACCCCTTGTTAACCCAGGCTGCACCGACGTTGTGCTGGAAAAAAAAGCATATTTTCATCGATATTTACAGACTGATAGAAGAATGTCGCTGGAAATTTCCACCGATATTTTGCAAATAAATTTAAAATACATACATATCAGTTTACTTCCACCGACTGTCGCCGTAAATTTCAACAACACGTATTGCGTCGCCCGGTGGATTTTTCCTTTGATATTTAAACGACCAAGGCTAAATGCTGGGAGTTATTGACAACGGAATTTTTCTGCACTAAAATAATTAATGTGTATGATAAGAAAAGAAGGGACAAAGCATTAAGTTTGGCAATTTTATTACCGGTATCTTAAGTTAGCTTCTCAGTGGATTACATTTGAGCCGTGACACGAGTTCGAGCGTTTCATGCACCAAACATTAAACTGGCCAAAACGTTTTTTCTCATTTATCATTATTTCGATAAATAAATCATTTAAAAACTATATAACGAGCGAGTCACAATTACAACTTTTAGCTGAAATACACAGGGATCCTAAACGTGATAATTTCTGAAAATACAATTATTTCAAACTCTGACTTCCTATAGTGGATAATCAACCCGGAAAGAATAAGTTAAGATTGGCGGGGCTTGTTTTCTGCCTGCTTATTAATAACACGTCTACTTATTAAGTCCTATCGGGTAGGTCCACGTGTATGATCATAAGGTCGCATGAACTCCAGTATGATATCGATAGCTTGGCACGGATCTGCATAAAATCGTTCTGAATTTTTTGCCGTCCGCAAACTCAGATCATCTTGTACTCTTATTCATTGAGGCATGATAAAGAGATCAATTCGCGAGAAAATGAAAGGAAACAGCCTCTCGCTTCTGCGAACGTTAAAGTTGTTGTTGTGCCGTGAACCCCGCTATACAAAACCGTACATGTGGATGGGTGAAGCCAACCCGATGGGACTTGATACACTGATAACGACACTGGCAGTGAGTAAAGACTCAGATGAGAGGCAGAGTACACGATTAAAACTCGTGTAATATTCGTGTAATCTGTACGCATAAACATGTTGGCCCGAGAATAGGCCCTTCTTTCATCGATTACAATTTTCTGACGGGGGGTTTTGTTCATTAATTGTTTCAATCTATCAGGATAATTTTGTGTGGGAAGATAATTCAGGTTTACAACGAGTTCTAAACGGATCAATTAATGCTCTTTACAAAGGTGAAAATATTCATTTCAATTTCTGCTAAGACCAAGCAATAGCAGCAGGCATGGAAATTCACGTTTGCGTGCGTGTTCAAGTTTTCTGCGTACAACGCACTTGGTCTCTCTCTATTTCCGGAATGTTCAAGGGTACTTAAATTCTGGGTACAATCTATAAACAACTCACCGCGCCGGCACAAATTTGCACCAAGGCGAACTTGTACAGGTCTTTTACAATTAGTATCATGGGAAGATGCGATTATTCTCGGTATCACCTCTTGTCGATGATTTCCTCCATCGTTTTCCTTTAATCACCTGTAACTCATAACTGACAAGGTCTTTCGTGCCGTTAAAATCAGAGGCACTCGTTAAGCGCTTTGCTATGAGAAGCATTGGTTTTTCATTGACAGGAAGTTGGCAGAGATACAAGTTCCTCCTTGAGTGTAAATTCAGGTCTGGGTGGTATCAAACATGTTGCCAACCGTTACAAGCCTGTGATAAGAATAAATCGTAACAATTAAAGCAACTGTTGTCTCTTCTGTAGCATATAATTTTTTGTTTGGCGTTTTATGACGAGTATAATTTAGCCATAGCTTACGAGAAGCCCACATTTACTAATTTAGTCGTATAGCAGGCAGTTTCAAAATAGATAATGCGAGCCGTTAATGCGATCAAGGGTGTATAAAAACATTAATTCAATTATAAATTCAATAATACACTGCCATACATACTGAGAAATTATGTTGCAAGATTCGGTTTTAAAAAGGCTTTAAAGTTTTTACCAGTGACAGACAAAAAAAAAAATAAGGTTACCGGTAAGGCAACATTATCGTTGCCGCGTTTAACTTAGAAGAGCAAGAATGCAGATCATTTACAATTTAGATGGCAAACCGCCTATGCCCAATTGCTCAGTTGACTTGAATTAAAATTTATACGTTTAGCTGGATTCGATCGTTATTATTATTGCAAAGAACTGATACATAGTAGCATGCTTGTAGTAACAAGTCATTACCCCCAGAGCTGAAGACTAACTAAAAGAAACTGATGTTTAAACAATTACCTTCAACTTCTGGTCACTAACGTCTGTTCACGCGAGAGGTGAAGATGTTAGAAACTTCTCCGAAATACTGTTGCTGTTCTTGAAAATGAACACTTTTGCATCCTCTCCTTGTACAAGTTACCATTTTATTTCAGATGGACTGCAACGTTTATTTCAGGGGACTGCAATAATCTCTCCAGCAACATATGCATGTGGCTCATTGGCAGCCATAAAGAAAGACTCTCCAGGAGCAATGAGAAGATAATTTAAAAACAGAGGAGACATTGCTCCTGGATCTCCAGGGAATTGTTGTGCCAATCTCAAAACGGCTCTTGCACACTTTCTCTCCCATGCCGGTTCCTCATGAGGATGTTTATGTAATCTGGATTGCTCTGCTTGTAGACGGATAAGCAATAATTTCAAATTCTTTTCAGATATCTCTGGATCACACTTCATGAAACTAGAAAATAATTTATGAAGAGCATTTGTCTGACTACTTCCATCTTGTGCCAAAAATACAGCCAGCTTGGCTTCTTGCGAAAGACAATTGGCGAATTCTGGATGCTTTTTGATTAGATATGCAATCTCTTCTAGCCTTCGAAATCCACACATGGCTTCAAAGGGTGTCAATGCGATAGCCATTTCAGGTTTATGATTAGCATCACCATATGCCTTTGGATTTTCCGAGTGAAGACGTTCGGCAAGCTCCTTGTCTGGATGGGCCTGGATGAACAATGCTTTTCCTGCGCTCAAGACTTTGAAAAGAAAGGGCAAGTCTTCACCAATGGTTTCTCTTAAATCCTCTCCCGTTTTGAGTTTGGAAGGGCCATTTGGATGAGTACCGATCCAAAGTTCGGCATAGGGTGTATCCGGATCTACTTCTTCCAGCGTCTTACTTTCCAGAGCATAACGTGCAACACGCGAGTCCATGCCACGAATTCCCCAGGCATAATCCTTGACGACTGGAACGAGACCAACCACCGACTTTCTTTCCCCGTTGGTGGGAGTATTATTCGAGTCTTCTGTCATTGTTTTAGTCTACGGATCAATGAGAAGGGTTCTTGAAAACTTTTATGACATGAATGCTGAAGTTAACGGTTCTTGTGATTTTGGGTTCTCCAATTTTCGCTGGAATGACCGGACCGTGAAAGTCCTTGAAATTCTACGAGATGACGTCACGTGGCGATTGCGCGCACCTGCAACTCTCAAATCGTGTAGAACGAGTTTTGGCTACCAATGATATCTTATCCCTTATCCGAACCAAAAACAGATCCTCTACAATTCTTTAATTAATTTGCCAAGCTTTTCCTTCATTGTTGTAGATAGAATTGTAGCAACTGTGCACATCGCCAGTACAAATCTAATTTCATAGCTTGGCCCTTCTTTTTTCTATAGACTTCATCTATATTCAATACTTTCAACTTTGTGACAACAATGGCCGGTTACTATGAGATGAGCGATCTCCCCGTCTTTTCGGCAGAGGCTTCCGTTTCAGCGGCAGATGCTTACGAGTATACAAAAAAGAGTTATGAAATATCTAAAATTAACAATTTGCAAAAGTTGATAACAGCCGGTATTGCCGGCTTTTCACTAGCCTCGGTCTTTGCATCGTTGCTGGCAATAGGAATGATGGGGGCAACCATTCTTGCCTATGGCGCCTTTGGCATCCCAATAGCCTTGGCTCCTATTGTCATATTTCAACGCTGTAAGATACAATGGGGCCCAAGTTTTCGAGAAGTACACAATAAACTACGAATGAAGGCAAATGAATTTGCTTATGAAAATTTTAGATTGCAGGCTGAAAATGGTAGACTGGAAATTGAAGTCAAGAGGTACGTAGGAACTAGACAGACTAAATGGCCAAGAAATATTTACTGACTGACTCAATCTTGACAAATAACTCAATTTTTGTTTTTTATTTCTTTCAATAGTTTGTCAAATACAGAAGACAAACTGAACGAGCTTTGCAAGCGTGAAAACAAAGATGTAAACGAATTCAAGAAATTGTTGAAAGAAAACAAACAAATCTTGGAAGAGAAAGAGGTACGTTGGATTGTTGGGTTGTTTGAATTAGAAGCCTCTACGAGCATTCATCTAACTATACGTTCTTCTTTGTTTGTTCACCATGATACTGTATCAAATTGTAATCTCTGTTTATGTTTGTTAGCAATTATTGGCTGCACAAGAAATGCAAGCAATATTAACTGCATTCCACAATTCGGAACGGGTGGTGGACAATGTGATTTCAGAAAGGGAATTAGACCGATTCATAATCCGTCTCAAGGGTTTGCAAGGAAGTAATACCTTCTTTAATGAGGAAGCATTTCGGGCAGCATTTGCGAAATCGATAAACAAAACACCGGACGATTTGTTGGAACTTACCAATAGCTATCTTTCGAATAGCAGGAGTAGAGAGTCATCCGAGGGGGTTCCAGTTTAAGTGTATTCAGTTTAAACTAAAAATTCATAGCACTCAAACCCTAGTGTGATCATGTGAAACGAAATGGGACCTGCCAGCGCGCAAGCTCAACGGTCTTGTCCGTTGGTATTGGTGATTACGCCTTAATTATTGTTGTTCTTTTCTCTTTTTGTTTTTTTCCTTTCGCATTCATGTAGTTGGGCTATTGTATTATATACAGAATGGAAAGGTTTTAACTTACGTATTAGCTTCATGTAGATCCCACTAGGATAAGAGCATATTAATAATTATTTTTAGACGTAAAATAGAATATGTCAAATTTAGATATTTGAATTGCGTAAATTCATTCAAGGTTCAATTTCACCAAAATCCATTGCAGTCGATTACAACTCCGCAAGGTGTCAGTAAGAAGGCCCTGTTTTGTTTTTTACCCTGAATTTGGGAATTGCCACCTTCCAATCGTGAAGACAAAGAGGTATATACCTTAGACAAAAAAATTCTGAAATGATTGAGCTGCAAAACGTATTGACGTAAATATATGAAAGACCATATACTTCAGTGAGCTGCAGAGAGAGATAAGAAGACATCACTCATCATCGCAGTTGTACAAACAACTTAAGCAGTTGTGAAATTCATCATGAAACAATAAATTTCACAACTGCTAAAGTTGTGTCTGTAACTGCAACGATCAATCATTTCGTCATATCTTTCTCTGCAGTTCAAATATATATAAAAAAGATATGAAGAAATGATAATATATTCAGTAGTCTTTCATATATTCACTAGTATACTTCACCATCTACGCACCATTATCGCAGAGGTCATTGGCTAAAATCCCGTTCAGATTTGTTTTCATTTCACAATTTCTTACGTTGTGTGTATCACTGCGATGATCAATCCTATCTTCATACCCAACTTATTCATATATTTGAACTGCGTGATAGCGATTTAATAATAAAAACGATCGCAGCTCAAAACACATTAATTAACCAGTTGTGATACGTCAGTCAGTCACTGAATTAGAGAATGTTAGAATATTTTAACTTTCATATAAAGTGTGACCTGCTTGAGTTTGGAGCACCATGAGACATACCATGAGCGTATATGTTTTACTCGTAACATGGATTGAATAAAATTAGTGAAATTCATATCAGTTTTAAGCTGCGGATAAAGGTTTGATAGATAGAGCAAAGACCATCACTTAGTGGCATATTTGAATAGCTGAATAAAGAAATTAATTAACTAGAAGAAAGGTCACTGCAATTAGCTAAATACACAACCGTCAGTAGTTGTCTTAAAGCCGTAAAACAAATCAGGCCTAAACGGGTTTTCAACCCTGCGATGTAAGTGTAGCAGTACAAGCTACAAGCTGGAAGCTGCATGGTGTAATGTAGATAACTGAACTAAATTGCATATAACATAAAGAGGCTATACTATTCTTTTTTTAGAAAACAGTCCTAAGAAAGCACGCGCGCTGATTGGTTAAAAATCGTGTTTGTATAATTCGATGGAGACACAGACCTAGCGCGCGCTGTTGACGTAGTGATGGCGTGAGCAAAGAGAATTTACATTTTGATAATCAAAGTTAGCAAGTTATTTTCCTTTTTCTCGTCTTGGTGTTTTCTAAAAGAAATAGGAAACATGTACTCCGTGTTTGTATCGAGTTATACAAACACTCGTGAAAGTTTGGGAGAACTCGAAAAAGCTGTTGAAACACTCGTCTGCGGCTTGTGTTCCCACAGCATTTCTCGTTCTCCCAAAACTTCCACTCGTATTTGTATAACTCGATAGAAACAGGGTACATGTTTTCTATTTCTTAAAGGTAGATTAGCTCCTTGAAACGAACTACAGAAAAAAGTAGTAATGTATTTTCATAAGCTCAGAGAGAATTTTATGAAAAAAAAAAGATACGATTCGCGTTAACTTAAACTAGCTGATCATGGGTAATCAAAATTAGTGAAAACCAAGAAACCAAGGGTGCGTTCATGTGATACGGTAACATGTTATTTAAAATTCGAGATCAAAGAAGAATCCACGTCTAGATTATAGCACTCGGCGTGTTCATCTGGCTGGTTCTCCAATTGTTGTCTATTCGGTCACAGAACACGCTACCCGTGATTTCTCTGAAGAGTCAAATGATCGCTGCGATCAGTCACAAAAAAAGTCAGCGTCCGGTAACAATCACACATAGATCAAAGCGAGCGCGTGCTGCGGAGACAATTGATAAAAGGGTAAATATTAAGGTGGTACATTACTCAAAATATGGCGATGTTCAGGAAAAATTCCATTTTTAGAAAATACAAGATTTAAGGTCCTTGAACACTTGCTAAAAACATTTTGAAACAATCTTGCCGAATTTACCTCTAAGTGAGTGTGAAATTTAAGGAAAGTACACAGTGGTACAAGTTTTCTTACGTAGCAACGGCCATAGCAACGGCTGTTTACGGCAAAACATGATCAAAAGTCAGTATAGATTAGCTTTAACATATATTAACGATACTTTGTAATAAAGCTGTAAAGAGATGGACAACGCGATTGGTATAATTACTTGGGAAAAACTTTGCTTTATTTGCCATCATAGGCTCGTTTTCTTTCCCTTCTAATAAGAAACATTTTCTACAATTGCGGAAACTTTTTACAAAATAGAACAACTATTACATCCCTTCCCCGGAGATCCCATCTGCACCCCCTCCCCCAATGTTTAGCTTGTTAAATGTTTAATCCATCACGTACGAAACTTGAAATGCAGTTTTCTTTAAGTCTACTTTTGTACCAACTGACTTCACTGTAACAGTTCTACTTTGGAGAGTATTAAAGAGAAATTCCTGAAACTTGGGGTACTTAATGATCGATAGTTTCGTTATTCAATAAACTAAAAAACTCCCAACATTTTAACCTTTGTCACGTGACAATAGATTATTTGTTGACTGGGTTTGGTGCAAAATAATGTTATTTCCAAATAAAGCCTGTAAAAAGCACTGAAAGCAACAGCTAAGTGTCAAAACTGTAGTTTATTGAATAGAACGACACAGAAACATACGAGACATGCTTGTTTGAAAATCAAATCTTGTTTTCTAAACGAGCAGGAATTGTTACAGTTGATGCTGTCAGATAAAACTTCCAAAGACTGTGACTGGTTGCCATAGCAACCATTTCCAGGAAACCTTCAAAATTTATTTTCTATTCACGAGTGCAATCGCTCACAATTGAACTTTCTTCACCATCTGTAAACAAAATTTTCGGTATATTTTGAGGTACGTACCACCTTAAGGGCTTTAAAAGTTCTTTTATTTATTTTTATAGTTTTCTTGGCTGCAATCGAGACTGAAATATTTTTTGTTGTTGTTTTTATGCTAAAAGGAATGATGTTTAATTCTCGCCCTCGTTTTATGCAAGTGAGTTTCAATCCGGCAGCGCCTTATCGCACTCGGCTATCGCCTCGTGCGACTCTTACACTTCTTTCGTGCTTAGCGACCTCCCGCGTCCATTCCATAACTCAATAGTGCACGCTATGGCGTTTACCATTTGTTAATTGCCAAAGGAGCTGACGGCATCCTAAAATCATCAACGACATGAGGTTTCAAACGGTACCAGGCGAGACGCAGAATAACAGTTGTTGTTGTAAGGCCCGTGTATAAAGCCAACTTACAATTTCAGTACAGTTCGGTGGCTATAATATTTTGCTGCTACAGCTTTTTGGTCGATCTTAAATAAAAAAGACTGGTAAAATTGTTCAGTTTTCTGTCAACCGATGAAAATAGCTTTTTCTATACTGCGCTTCAAACTGAAGGAATTTTCCGTCTTTGCGTTTTAATGTCAGATGGGAAACGTTTCAAAAACGGAGTTTTTCCAGAAATGATGACGTCACGATGATCATGTGACTTCTATACCCGAGTCTTCATCAAACACTAATCAAAAATGGAGTTTTTGCCGCCAGTGCCTGTTGCGTTTCTAAACTTCTCCGGCAGCCGTGTGGCGTGCACGGCGTCTCTGCAATTTTCCTTTCGTAAACAAGCAATGCCATTTTCGCAACACTTGGAAAAATTTTTAACTCTCAAGAAATTTTTCTCTACTAAATTAAAGAAAAAGGAAAATATGTAAGTAACCACCTAACATGGAACCTGGAACCTCTGTTTCCTAACATCCCTTTTATACCACTACACTACCAGGTTCATCCGCCAATTTTCCGCAAAATTTAATTATACAATGTGACTTTCTTAAATATTAATAGTAGAGCTGCCCCAACCTACAAATAAAAGCTAACCGCAACCAAACCAGTGTAAATATGAACAATGAAGCATTTGGTGAGTGCGTTTTACTCCATCAACAAATTATAACCAGTTTCTACCTTGTCCAGGCCTGAACTGCATCGTTTATTCTGAAAGGCTCGGTTACCAATTATGGCATCGACCATTAAAAATGGCATCGCTTGTTTACAAAAGGGAAATAGGCGGCGCCTCTATCTCTTGTTTATGAGTCATTAGTGGTTGAGCTGACTGAAACCTGTTTTAAGGTGAGGACCATTAGAAAAGTGTTGGGGGGGGGGGGGGAGAGAAGGATATACTTTTTCAGCTTCCCGTGCAAAACTTTTTGTTTATTTATTTATTTATTTATTTATTTTTTGTTTATAATTTTTTTTTTTGGGGGGGGGGGGAGGAGAGGGGTGGGGGTGGAGGGGGAATATTTTATTACTGCAAAACCTAAAATAGATTGAAACAGCCCATACTAAACGCGTCAATTAACATCTTCATGATTGTCTTCGATTACAAAAAGTTTGCCCAACGTTGTTCTTGAAGGCCATTTTAGGGGAAGTGTTGAAGGTCCCCATAGGTTTTCACATCTGTGAAAGCAATCGTTTAAACGTGCCAGCTGTGAAATCGGTCTTATATTTCGAGGTTTTCAAAACGCTGTATGTTCTTGCGTAAATGCAAACCACTCAAGCAAGATAGCTGTTTATAGCACATGTTTTCATCACTTTTAAGCTACGTTTATCCATAAGGGTTTTTCTACAATGGACACATGGGCTAGGACAAAACACTTGCCATCATGCTTATTTCTGAATAAAACCAATTCAAAGGTCTAGGCTAATGGGACGGCTCAAAAGCGGGTACATTTAATGGCCAGTATTCCGGTTAGACAGGACCAACCTTCTTCAGGGGCTACACTGAAGCTAAGTAGATGTATGGATAAAACGGTTACAAAGTTTGAAATGATACTTAAGGAAATATTATCACATGATTGTTCCCAAAAAGGAGAAAAATGAAACGTGTACTAAAGCCAATTTATATATTATAAGTTTTGTCACGCCTAACGCAAAACGTTGAGTTGATGAGTTCGAGAGGAAGGAATTCTACTTTGCCCATAGAATGAGGAGGAAGAGTAAACTGATGTGAGATGGCGCTGGGTTGATCAATGTGTCGTTGTGTGCATGGTTTTTGTAGATTGTGCGTCTATGCTATAACGTTTAGTCTTAAATATGAATCGAACGTTGCATTTGTAACAGTCAATCTCTCTTGTGGCATTTCATATTATAAACGAGATTAGGAAAAGAGCAGGTGATGTTACGTCGTATGCGTCTTTGTTTGTTGGCAGAGAGAAATAGTATATAACGTGGCCCTCTTTAATGAAGCGACACGTTCTGCTCTTGTTTCTGCAACTACAGAAAGCTCCCGGATCCAGGTTTTTTCTTTTTTTTTTGGGGGGGGGGGGGGGTTGGGGTGCTAGTATATTACGAAAATGCTTCTAGAAATCGCTTTGAAGAACAAATAATGTCGGTGGGGACGGATGGATGAAGAAATTTTTATTGCCGTCAGATTTTAATTTCTAAGTCAGACAGAAATATGATTTGTCATCTTTGTGTTTTTTTTTTATATATATTTTCCACTTTCGCCGATACTGATACATTTAGTATTTTGCACTGTATTATCTTATTGTATTACTAAGTCCTTGCTCAAGGTTATCATGGCCTATTATCATATCTTAAGTATACCGCATCGTCCTCTACTTCACTATAGTCACGTTAAGTTATGCTTTGCTTGCCTTTATCTTTCTAGTTGGGGACCTGCAAGAAAAGTAAATAACGAAAAGAAACTGGAACAAATAAATAAATTCTATTGTCCCTTGACGATGTTACACGACGTTAGTTACCTAACGGCAGGAAGCTCCACACAAGGGGGTGTTTACAGGGACAAATAAATAATTGGCCTTCGAACTAAAATTTGCTGACAGGGGTTTTTCAACTTATGAAATGATGTCACAATCTGGTCTTGTATGTTCGCCGATATTGCTGGTCTCATTCAATGTTAACTGTGCGGGAAGACCAGGTGCAAGCATACGTTTTCAAGCTATAAATTTTACAGCGTGCGTTAACATCTTTGTTTGCACAATTAAGGAAAAATGTATTACTGTACTTTTTTTCTAGTTTGTCAGGTTATACTTATCAGCATTGTCTCTTTACTCTAAGAGCTGAACTGAAGTAGAACTCGTAAAACAAAAAATGGCGAGACGTGTTACCTAGAAGGAGCAGACCACAGGGGAACTGGAAATACACTCAGGGTACGTTGGAAAACAATAAAATTGCAAATACCCGCTTACTTTGGTTTACACTTAAAGCTGCTTTTCCAGACTTTCAGATTGATATCAGGCAGCTTCTTACAGCGGACAAAGCCTTTCAAAAGACTGAGAACCTGCTTCGGGATGGCAGCAATGTAGTCGCTATTATTGCATATTACTTTTGCCAGGGACGTCTTTCTGATCTCCTCCAGCTGACAGGCCGTGAATGCTGTTTTGGTCGTATGCAAGGAAGCTTTTGGCTCATTTTCGAACCAGAACCAATCTCCCACTCGCAAGCGTCGAAACTGCTCAGCGAGAACGTTGTCGCAAGTTGAAAACTTGGATCTACTTGCGACTCCGTTTGGCCAGGCCTTGCGTGCACTTGCGTTGTCTTCCGAAGAGTTGCGCTCACTTTGGTCGAGATCAAATTTGCACCAAGTCAAAGCAAGTTTTTCACGGTTTGGCCACCCAACCCAAGTCAACACAAGTTGACTGATGTCCA
Source organism: Platygyra sinensis (assembly GCA_019787425.1). Classification (NCBI taxonomy): domain Eukaryota; kingdom Metazoa; phylum Cnidaria; class Anthozoa; order Scleractinia; family Merulinidae; genus Platygyra; species Platygyra sinensis. The sequence goes on from JAHPZR010008604.1 coordinate 41,916, forward strand.
TTAACCCATTATTAACCAATGAGATAGAAGATAGTCTGCCTTGAAAAGCTTTCTTTCTGCGACTCGCATGTACTTGTGAGGAAACTTGCGAGTCCGTTTGGCCACCCAACGCAAGTCCCTACGCAAGTTCAACTTGCGTCCATTTGCGACTACTTGCCGGTCCGTTTGGCCAGGGCTTAAGACGCCACCTTCTGTAGATTCACTGCGCGGCTCCAGTAGTCCTAAAAACGTAAAGACTTTAATCAAATTCTTCTCACCCATATTGTTGTGTGTTGTTTATTTCATTTTGCAATTTTCTTTGTTCGCGAAAAAGATCTTCGAAGCCAGGCCACTTTGAAGATTTTCTGTTTTTCAAAGCTATCTGTTTTAAAAAAATGTGATTCTATTACATTATTGATACAACATACCTCCGGTAAACAAGTCGATGTCCTTGACATCCTCGTATACCTTCTTTAGATTTTTAATGTCTTCCCTGCTGAACCCAATTTTCTCGAGATCTTCAAAGCTGTTGATATTTGCTTTTAAGTTACACACGCCACTGTTACGGTACGTGACATAAGAGGGCACTCCACGCTCACGTGACCGTTGAATATTGATGCTCACAAAGTCTGATAGATCACCGGGGCCTCTGAAACAGGTTTTCTTGTATCGATTTCGAAAATTTCCTAAGGAAAAAAACAAACCTACCTAGAAGAGGGCGTAATGCAAATATCTGTGTTCCAATGGGAGCGGAAAGGAATAAATCTTTAGTATTGGTGTTTATACGTATATTGTTAAGAGGCCGGTTGTATCTTGGCACATCAAAACGAGAACACAACAAAACGAGAACACTCGGAACATATGCTACTGACTTTAAGAACTGTCAAGCCTTGTATCGTAAGCGGCAACCCTAGGGCAACTGGAAGGTCCTTGATTTTCTTCACAATCTCGTTAATCTTTAGTGAGAGTCATTTCAAAAGACAATAGAAAAATCCTCATGAACGACCAAAAAGGTGGCCGGCCACGGTCGCTAAACAGAGACGGCTGGTTAATAAGAAGTTTCATTTGCTTACCAACAATAATTTGAAGACTCTGATGACTGGCCGCTTAACAAGGAGTGACGGCTCAATAGGTGCCTGGTTAATAAATGTTCCACGGTGTTTAGATTTCTAGTGACTACAGCTGCTTCCAAGAAGGAAACACGAAATATGCGTTGATGGAAAGCGCAGATGTCGGTCTTATGTTTCGCAAGAAACAAGTGTGTACAAGAAGTGTGTAGGCAAAGATGCATCATGCTTCAAGATACACGGGCGTCCTCAAAAACCCACAAAAATGACGTCTCTTTAAAAATATCGACTATTTGCCTGAAATAAAGCTTCGCCTGAGCGATGTATACTACTCGTAGATATTTTGGACTCTTACCCATCCACTTTTGCCGCTGGATCCTTTACAAGTCCTTTGAATATACTGTCAATTCCTCCTTCGCATTTCTCGTACAAGTAGAAAGGATTGCCAAAATCCTTCAGCGGAATCGACAGAAATTAATTTTTCCGTCGGATAAGGCGCCTAAACCCCCTTTGAGTGAATCTTCGGAATTCCTCTTGAACGAGGCTGTGTCCAAAGCTGCCACTGCAAAGGCTGCAAAGATTGATGGGTTGACGTTTTCATCATAGCCTTTGACAAAGGTTCTTCCTTTCAAGAGCTTGAGGTTAAAGTCCTCTATCTAAAAGAGGAAGGCACAGAGTCAATTAATTTTACCGCACTTTGAGGCGATCACTATTTATAGCTTTTGACCTGGATCATCATCAAGAATCAGTTATTCCGTCATAATCATCATCAGCCTTCTGGTTAGTTGCCTTTTGTCTCGCTTTGTACTCACTGTAAGTTGGCTTATGCAGGGAGAAAGGAAGGTCCGTGAAGGAAGCTCCAGCTCTTTATGTTACCTTGCAGGCGTTCTTTCCTTTTCCTTACGACTTCCAGGTTTTTGCTTTCGTTGATATTCGACTCATTTTTGTTATTTCGTAATGTTCTTGCGTTCGGCAAATTGCTTGGAAAAGCGCTATACGATGGTAAAGCTTGAGGTTGGTTTTCACTAGCGACGTAGTCGGAGACGGTGTCGTAAGAGTGCTTATGACCTAGTGAAAATCGAAAGTCGGACTCGTAAGAGGAGTAATAAGCGCGACGGAATCGGAATCGGAAGAATCAGAACGTTTCCACTTCTTCCGATCCCGTTTACGACTCCGTCGATTATGGTCCAGTGAAAATTGAGTTGTCGGAGTCGGAAGGCCTGGAGTCGAACATTGTCATTGGTTTATTCCTCCGCTTCTGCTTGCAGTTTTCACTTTCACTTGATCGTAAACGACGAAGTCATAAGCAGAATCAGTGTTCTGCTTCCGACTCCGTCGGTTTGATTTTCACTTGATCGTATCACTTACGCTTCTGATTACGACTCCGACTACGACTCCGTCACTAGTAAAAACCAGCCTTTTTAAGATGGGGAAAATGCAAATTTTATATGGCAGTAAAAATTGCAGAAATTTAGGTCCGTTTTTTCGATTTTTTTTACACTTCAAGGTTATCCTTTTGTTGCTATACAACTAAATATTGTTAATTTTTTCTTGCGTGCCTTAAATTCTAGAACAGAGGTACACGATGGCAAGATGGGAAAATCCAAATTTTATACCGCAGTGAAAATTGATAATGCAGACATTTAGGATCCTGAATTTGCTACTACATGTTAAAATAACATAATTATATTCATTTTGTTCTTGCTTTGTTTCTTTTTAATACACGTCGGATTTCTCGTGAATTTTTTACCGTTTGTTTCCCTAGTATCAACGGAGGAAACTCGCGGTAGGTTATCACTTGGAGTTGCGCGCCAAACTATTTCCCTTGTTTCCTGAAAAATTCTTGCGGCATCCCAGTTGGTTATCTGGTTCAGTTGTGCAGCGATGCGATTATGTTGGTGAAGCCATAGCGTGTGCATACCTGTAAGACCTGTAAGAACAGAAAACTAAAGTATTTGGTGACAAACTCGATTCTTTTTTTACACACCGGACTAACTGACTGACTGACTGACTGACTGACTGACTGACTGACTGACTGACTGACTGACTGACTGACTGACTGACTGACTGACTGACTGACTGACCAATCGACCAACCCACTGACTGAAATGGGCGTCCTTTTCACTACCTAAAGACACTGATCTTGAGGTAGGGTTATACGGGATAAAGAGATCACTCAGGTAGTGCCTTACACTACTCGTTGTTTTACGTTGCGCCGTTCTTAAAGTTGCTCATACCCTGGTTCCCGTTGGTACGTTCGTCTCCTGACAGAAAGCAAGGCCTCTTTGGGTCTTTAAAGACGCAGAATGCATCAGGATCTTGTCTCGGCAGCAGGTTCTTAAATGGGCACCCATAAGGATGTTTCATATCCCTTAGGGTTCCTCCGTTTCCCTTAAGATTTTCTCTGAGATTTTTTTCCGAGCCGTAGATCTGAGAACCGTCGATGAAAGCCGTCAGTCGATTGACGTGTTCTCGAGGACGCAATGAGCAAAAGTGTGGCGGTTTGAAAGGGGAATCTCGCTCAACCTCGATAAATGTGACTTCCCTTTTCCGAAAGGTATCATCGTCTTCCGGGATTTCTATATTTACGCATTCCGGATCTTTAGTGCCCAGTTCACAGTTCATTCTAGTAGCAAGTGCAAGCGTGATGTCGTGATCCAGAAACTGTGCCCATGTCATGGCCAAATGGCTGAGTGTCTTGGAATCAGGATTGCTGTGACCTGCGTTGCTGTCGTGTACCTTCCGGCTGACGTCTCGAGCGTTCGGTAGAGGTTTGTTTGATTGAGATTTTCGGGGTTCCGAAAGGTCATCAGCGTAATCTGGTCCTTCGATTCTTTCAAAGGCAGTTCGGGCAGCTCCCCACATTGGATTCTTCAGGTTATTACACATGCCATCTATGGAACAAAAGCGTTCCTGCGGGTTGCATTTTAATTTCTTTTCCATGCTTCGCATCATCGATGACAACCGGAGTACTTGCTTCCTGCATTTTGCAATATAACTTGAATCGAAGGTAATCAATAAAACATTATGCACGCCTGGAATTAAAACGGATGAAAGCTCTATAAGCCCTTTTTTTCGATTGAAGAGGGAGAGGTTTCTCATCCTACGTTTTCGCGGGAAAAATTTTCGAAGCATAGCGCTCATCAAAAATCCTTTTTTTACTGAAAATTCTTTTCGGAACAGATATATTTTTATATTCGTTTGAAAGGTCATTCAAATGACCTTTTCTGCGTATTTTTCCCGTCTGGGTAAATAAAAATCTTGAATTACAAATTCACGCTGAAGGCACTCGTTCCAAAAAAAATCGCTTCAAAAAATTGACTTTAGAGCGATAATATCGCTTTCGCGTAAAAGCTATAACACATCCGAGCCCTAAAATCTTTTCCTTGACAATCCAGCTTCATGATGTGAAGATTTCAGCAAAAATCGAACAAAAGTCAAGAAAACCAGAGCAAATTAGATTTTGTAATCGATACCTCGCTCAAGTGCTTGAATAAACACAGGAAGCGGCCGTTGCTCATAGCAACGAAAAAACCGATGCGACTTTTTCGTCCAAAAACTTCACCAAAATCGTCTGAGAGCTGAAAATTGAATGGGAACATCTTTATCGAAGTTTTCTTAAGTGATTTAGACGAGAAAATAACCTCGGCGAGCTCCAAAAGAGAGCGAAACGAAAAACAGACGGGGTCAGTGCGAAGAGCCGATAATTTATTCACATTCCTGACCACATGAGCGTCGTCACGTAGCTTACCTCTTGATAAATTTAGCCTTAGAAGCCAGCAACTGGTCGCAAATTACTTTCTTTATCCTCACAAATGTCCTGACTTCCATCTTTCAAAGATTTGGTCCCAATTTTCGACGAAAATAGACATTCACCTCATCGCCATGATCACGCGTTGAATCACAGGCGTCCCAAGCTCACGTTTAGAGAAAGCGAAGAATTAATTATCTATTTATTGCCCCCGCAGGGTTTTTGGCCCCAGAGGGCCAAAAACCCGAGGAGGCACCTTAGGACTCCCCGCGTAATAGAGAGAGAAGAAGAGAGAATGTAGGTATTTCCGGTATATAGCCGCAAAAAATCTCGATTTGATCGCTTGCACGCCCACAAGGGATCGACGTTTTTCCCGCAAACGCTCATGGGAGGCCAGCAAAGGGACACGGGCGCGAGGGCTTGCGGGATCGGCGTCTTTGCCACGAGCTTTGTCCTTGGTTTAGATCTCGAGTTCAAGCGTCCCTGAAAAGCGTTTGTATTTGCCGGCCTCCATTACTATTTCAGCTCGATTAAATTAGCTCGCTTCGAAATGGCCGAGATTATGATCTAAAACAAATTGAAAACGCTTTCAGATATCCTGAAGATGGATTTTGGGGGAAAAACAGCTCAGAGAGTCCTGAAGTATACTAGATCGAAATTCGAGGCCAGTGTGGTTCATTTGCGACTAAATAGCTAAATCAGTATAGTACCTTCCGATCGTCAGAATTACCCAAGGATAACAATAAGGTGACAGGCCTGCGCGACTCCCATTCACGTGTAGAAGCCGCTTAGGAAGTTTTGCCCCTTTTGTATGGTACGATCGGAGGATCTTTGAATATTTCGCTAAGCACTAATCCTGTGTTTTCAGGGAGACATTTCGTCAGAGTAAAGCCGTTAGAGGTCATATTTCTGTGTGGCTTCCGCTGTTATCCGCTTGTAATTTGCAGAGTTTGACACCTCTGTTTTTTTTGCCAGTTTTTTTTCTCTTGATATTGCAAGATATGTTTTAGGTTCTCTCAAATGTTAGCTCTGGAGGAATAAAGTTTGAAATATTCCTTTGGCATCTCGTTTATTTGGATGGCTTATTTTCACTGAGTAATCTTACGGCAGGGATCCAAATGTAAATGTTTTGCGGCGTTTTCATTGAGGACAAAAAGCTTGACTCTAATTTGCATATATGGCGACTGTAACGCGATACTTTTGTTTACATTTCACCTCTGTTGTGCTTTCGAGATACGTTTGCTCGTACACTCTTTTCTTTTCCAAGGATGTTATTTTTCCGGCCCAGACTGAATATTCTTATTTTTCTGCCGATTTTAGGCTGAAAATATTCTTGTATTATTCTTACATTATAGCTTATGGCATTTTCGTTTTATTTAGAATTTATTAGGCTATCAAGTACAAGTGTTTGGTTTCTGGATCTGGATCGCGTTCAGCACATTGTGCATGTGCTCTGGACACCACTTTTCGTAGCGAGGCCAAGATGTCACATCAAAATATATTCTTATATAAAAAAGAGTTCATATCAAGACAATTGTTTTTTTTAGTATCCGACTAGAACAATAACGTTCAATATTTTTGTTTCAATGAGCAGAAATAAAAGAAAGCGGGGGCAGCTTTAGTGATAACTATTACTAGTTCATGTAAGCGTCACGGCTGTGCGAGTTGGAACGTGACCTTTCATGTTACGCGGTGTTTGGTTACACGAGAACCGTTGAGAATTTCAGCGCTTTATAAGACGTTGTATGGGAAATAAAATATCGTTGATTTATAACGCTAAATGCTTTGAAATATTCACGTTTTTTAAGTAAGATAATTAAAACAAACTTACCTCTTGTGTGTCCGTTGTGCTTTTTCGTTATTTTCACTGTTTTGGACGTTTTATGCCATCACTGTTCTTCCCTTCATAAGACGGAGTCAAGGCAGCACACTCGGATTTCGACCGCTTTCAACTCGGAGGCGGTTTGCGTCCAGAAAATCCATCCCATCGGATTTTTTTTCGCCCACAGTTAAGGCTCTATGATCCTTGCATCCGTACAAATGTCTCTTCCTCGAAAATCCTCGCGCATTATGCTGAAAATGAGCATTTTCCACCGCCGATTAAACGACCTCTTCTTGTTGAGGCGCCGTGTGATAACGGGTTGGACACTGCCGCGGATGAGGCTTGGGCCCAAGGTCAAATTTTGCGCTACCCGGGGTGGTACAGTCAAATATTACAAATGAATTTCCGGCGGCTAGCTTTATTTTCATTAATGACCACAGGTACCTCAACCGCATATTGCGGGATTTTTCCCATTTTTCGAAGTTTAGAAGAAGAGCATCGACTAACAGTTTTATTTTAGATAAAGCACGTTAAAAACCCCGCAAAATATGCAATTAACCGATAAATTATGTAACCGTACGGCCCGGGGTTACGGCATAAACTTGACTGTAAATTACAGTAAATTTCCGGTTGTTACAACAAAGTCGCTAGTCGACACTTTTAAGATCCATTCAATTAGATTCAATTGACCCCTTTAAGATAACTTGAACCTTTGGCGCTTTTTAGTCTTTTATGAAACGATTCGTCGTCGATTTCGACGGGTCTCTTCGCCTTTGATAACATTGTAGTGTTCGCAGTCGTGCTCGAAAGTACTCGTGGAAAACCCCGCAGCATATTCAAATCGTCTCCGTTGTTTATCTAGCTACCGTTGCATCACCTCGCTGTGCCATAGGTTAATCGGGACAATGGAGCTAGGCGATAGTCCACTCAGGGGATGGGGTAAGTGATATACATTAATTGACTGTACCACCCCGGGTAGCGCAAAATTTGACCTTGGGCCCAAGCCTCATCCGCGGCAGTGTCCAACCCGTTATCACACGGCGCCTCAACAAGAAGAGGTCGTTTAATCGGCGGTGGAAAATGCTCATTTTCAGCATAATGCGCGAGGATTTTCGAGGAAGAGACATTTGTACGGATGCAAGGATCATAGAGCCTTAACTGTGGGCGAAAAAAAAATCCGATGGGATGGATTTTCTGGACGCAAACCGCCTCCGAGTTGAAAGCGGTCGAAATCCGAGTGTGCTGCCTTGACTCCGTCTTATGAAAGGAAGAACAGTGATGGCATAAAACGTCCAAAACAGTGAAAATAACGAAAAAGCACAACGGACACACAAGAGGTAAGTTTGTTTTAATTATCTTACTTAAAAAACGTGAATATTTCAAAGCATTTAGCGTTATAAATCAACGATATTTTATTTCCCATACAACGTCTTATAAAGCGCTGAAATTCTCAACGGTTCTCGTGTAACCAAACACCGCGTAACATGAAAGGTCACGTTCCAACTCGCACAGGCCGTGACGCTTACATGAATAAATAGGTAATAATTCTTCGCTTTCTCTAAACGTGAGATTGGGACGCCTGTGGTTGAATATTTAATTTGCTAACTTGTCAAAAGTCTCCTGAGGGGGGGATAGCGCGAAAACAGCTGAAAAATGGACATTAATTGGCTAATGATGAGGTCATTCCACTGTCCAAATTTGATGAGAATCAGATGTAACACCGATTTTCTGGCACGCTTTCAAGTTAGCGGTACGATCGTACTGCGAATACAGGAGGGTCTCAACGGGGTTAACCGTCAACCGTCAAATGGCCAAAAAATTAACCGTTAACCGTCAAAAACGGAATATTTTTACCGTCAACCAAGCAGATGATTACTTTGAATTGTGATAGAATCGAGCCCGCCGCGAAGAAAAAAAGACAAAGAACGCCTGATCGCAGGTTTAACTATGGGAAGACTATAGGAAGAAGAAAACTTCAGCTCAAATGTAAGTTTTACTTTGTATTTCAGCGTTCCTTTGCTTATGAATTTTCCGTTTCATGCGCTTTTTTTCGGCATGAGCAGCGTGTTAGCTTAAGGCTTTCTCTTTCTGTGTTGTCAGATATAATCATTTCATGGAACGAGCAGTTTTGTACCAAAAAAGTAATTTCACGTAGAAACATTTCAATCACCGACGTAGCCGATTTGCAAAACATACAACCTCTCTCGCTAGCCACTTTTCATTGAGTTTAGTTAGGTATCGATTCCTGCAAGTCGAGATTGTTTCCCTTGGCCTAACACCGCTAACCCTAACGTGTCCTGAACTTAACTCTAGCCCGAACCGAGGCACTAGCGCTCACTCTAAGCGCTAGCCCTAATCCTAAGCAATAACCCTAATTCTGAGCGTTAGCCCTAACCCTAAGCAATAACCCTAATTCTGAGCGCTAGCCCTAATCCTAAGCAATAACCCTAATCCGGAGGTCGTGGGTTCGATGCCCACTGAGGTCAAAAGATTTTTTCTTTATCTCGTGTGGTTCCCTGATTCCCTTTACTAGAGCTAATGTACTAGTCAAATCGAAGCTTAAACATCCCCCCCCCCAGGGCAAACCCCGGCATTTGACGTCTTTTCCTGCCCGAGATGGAGGGAATTTGATGAACTTAGTCTTCCCGGGGGCGGGGCATTTGATCACTACTCATAGGGGGTGGGGAATTTGATCGCTAGCCTCGATTTCATATTACGGGTCGCGCTAATTCCAAATCATGGCGGACACACATTCATAGCGAAAGATCCCGGGGGGGGGGTACTTCCTTATAAGAGGCTACTGGGGATGTGCCGCTGGATGGGGTCGCATTTTCACGACTGGACTGACTATAATGGGGTTGCATTTTTAGTAGAGTTACTAGAATGGGATCGCACATTTTCAGGATTTCTGGGATAAGAAAATTCTTGTAAGCAGGGATTTAAACATACGAAGATTCGCGGTTAAAAATGGTTCATGCTGTTGTTTTAAAATTTAACAGTCATCTCGCATTGAAGTCCATTCATGAAATCACAACTTAATTAAACATTAACAACTTGCACAATAATGCAGAACCCATGGGTCCAGAACAAAGTCCAACAAATCATACGTGCTACGGTATTTATTTTCCGGCTATTCTGCGTTGTTATCGTCCATTGAAGTTAACTCAACTTGGATCTTCTTTTGGATTAGCAAGCGTTTGATCTCTTTCGCTTGGGACTTGTTAGCTTTCAACATGGAGAATATTTGCATTGCAACTATTTATGACGGTACGTTTGTAAATACTAACGGTTAGCAGCTGTACCAGAATGTTTGTGCTGTGGGTCAAAAGTGTTCTACATTGAATTTAACAAACTTGTGTCAATTCATTTTAGGATGACCTACTTGAAAGGCTCTGTAAGGTAGAGGCATAAACAGAAAGTGACTAAGTTGGGATCGCGAAAACTACATTAGCCCAAAAGTGACTAAGATGGGGTCAATAATTGGCCAAGGAATAGACTATAATGGGGTAGGGGTTCTGAGAGGCCAGCGGCACATACCCAGCAAAAAATTTACCCAAGTACCCCCCCCCCCCCCCCCACCCGGGCGAAAGATACCTGATTCGGGGGCCCTGATTCGTGGCGGACTGGCTGAAAAGAAAAAGCTTGCACAAGCTTTGCTCTGTATTTGAAGGTATTCAAGAACCATTTACATTATCTTTGACATGTAAGAGTGTTGTCTATTAAACCATGTTTACATACACAGCTTCCGGAGCATAATAGAAGCTACAGCTTTTCAGCCTCGGGAGTGGGGAATTTGAACAAAAATTTTCCAAAAATTCAAATGCCGGGGGTTGCCGGGGGGGGGGGAGGGGATGTTTAAACTTCGTTGACTGATACATAACGCCCAGTGGGCTATTCATGGCTTTAATTAGCACTTAAATTTAGACTTCAGAGTTAATTCTCTGTTTCACCATTTGTGTTCTAGTGCTTCGCGGCACAACATTCATATGTACCCTTACTTTCTCTTCGCCGCGATCCACCACCTAAAATCGTCCCCGACTTTCTCTGTCCGACCTCGTAGCTCAGTCGGCAGAGTAACGGTAGATCTAACCCGGGGACGTTTACAAAACTCAGGGACCATGGACCACCCCATGGACCCGGTCCATGGACCACCCCTAATTTTCAACAGAAAATAGCCCCTGTTAATATGAAAATTTACCGGAGGTCAGGGTATGAACAAAAAAAACAGACTCGTATTTATTGCTTACGTTCTTGAGGGTTTGTCTCGTAACAGCGGGTTAGCAGGTTATCGGTTTTACACGGGGTAGTACAACAAAGCCTTGCGACTGTACATTAGCTTGCAATACAGGCGTACTTTTTGGGTATGAGCAAGAAATACTCACCTGATCTTTGGATTGTTTCAAAGCAGCTGCCATCTTTTTTGGGTTTGAAATTTTCGATTTCGGGATTTTTTTCGGTACGAAAATTTGGCAAGTATTTTTTTGGGTAGCTTGATTTGAGTAGGGATTTTTTAGGGTATTAAATAGCATCGGTACTGCCCTGGCTGCGTAGTTCTGAGACTAAGGTACAAACAAATATGTTTTGCTGTTGTTTAAAGGTGCTAGGTCACATTATTTTAGGTAATTTTGTTTAATTTTGTCAATTATGAGCTCTAAACGTCAAATTGGCAGAGCAAGAGTCTCTCTCCATTATTTTCATATTTTAGTTTCTATAACAATTTGATCAGTGCTTAAATTGCCTTAAATAGCGTGACCTAGCCCCTTAAATAGTTAACTTTTAAGGGCCACAAAATCGGCATGGAATTTTTTGGGGGTTAATGTTTGGCCCAGGGATTTTTTGGGGGGTTTTGCTGGAAGCCCTAGGGAATTTTTGGGTCTTGAATTTTAGCTCCATTCGATCAATTTTTCCTCCCTCCACCAAAACCACATTTCCAAATTCAAATTCAACCAAGATAAAGGAGCTATATGAAAAACAGGCAAGGCTGATGTGCTTCCTCTGTAATTATTGTTATTTACGGAATTACCAGACTTCCTATACATAGCGCATGCATATCAGACTATTTATAAAGGTCTTTTTATGGCTGCTGTGAAAATGTTGCACAGGCTAGGCTTTATCTGTGCTGGTCTACACAGTGCTACAATATTTTGAAGGGATTTGAAAGAGGGGGTTGGAACAGGGAGGTAAATCTCCCATTCTCCCTACTTTCCCTGAGCCAATTTCTCCCATCCATCCCTACTTTTTGAGAGGCAATTTCTCCCGCCATCCCTAAACTTCAAAACTGATTTTTTTCTCCGCGCCTCCCCCTACTACTTTTCCCCCTGTTTCTCCCGCCTCCCAACTTTGTTTTGGGCCATTCTCTCCCGCCTCCCTATGGGTCTGGTTGCCGTCTCCCCCCTCTCGATGAACATAGAACCTACAACACACTCGGAACCCGTCATGAAATAATCCTACAGTACATGTTAAAATAAATCTCACCCCCTAGCAGGGGGGGCCACTCCCATACAAGAAGGATTGGGAGCTTGTCGGAAATTTTGAAGAGAACATAGGAGGCTCTGAGATCCTCTTTGTGGACTTGGCTTGACATTCTTTCTCTCCTAAGAAGTGTCAATTCTTACATAACACATTATCTCCTTCTTGATTGTTTCGGCCCAATACCCTGAATAGTAAAAGCTACCAGAAGCTCCAGCTGACTGGACATTGAAGACACATAAGAACGAGTATGAGAAGCATGCCAAAATTTTTTTTTTGTGAGAGCCCCCCCCCCCCCCCCCCCCCCTAACCTTCCCCACACCCTCCCACGATATTTTGCAAAACCTTGACAAAGTCTACAAAATGTATTCAAAGGGTTTGCTGGGAAGCCACAGTCCAAAGTTACGGAGAATTGACGAAAATTGCAAATTACGAAAACTGCGAAATTGTACGAGAACGAAATCATAAAATTTGTAACTGCGTTCCAATCCCGGGACAATAAGTCGCCACCAAATCCCTGAGCAAGTTCCATTGCGAACCTCCCAAGAGACCTTACCCGCATATAAGATCAAAATCTGAGGCTACCCTGTTTTTGGATCTGCCCTATAATTAGTTCCCTAGTTCAGACAGATGTTTTCTAAGGCGATTGTCAAGAGCCTTTGTTGATCGTCTCTATTGAAAAATGATGAAATCAAATCCAGGAACAAGAGACATGCAAAAAGATAGTAAGTAAGCTTACATATGTAAGCTTAATTAACAAGTTTTTTTTATACTATTTGGATTTTGGAAACTTTGATCATGACAATAAAGTTGAGTGACATATCTTATTCTATTGTTGCTGCTGTTGTTGTTGTTGTTGTTGTTGTTGTTGTTGCGAGGTAGAGAAAAATCTTTTGACCTCGGTGGAATCGAACCCACGACCTCCGAATTAGGGACGTTACAAAACATGGCCGGGGTCCATGGACCAGGTCCATCGCCATGGACCTGGTCCATGGACTACCCCATGGACTCAGTCCATGGACCACTCCATGGACCACCCCTAATTTTCAACAAGAAATTGCCCCTGTTAATATGAAAATTTAACGGAGGTCAGGGTATGAACAAAAACACAGACTTGTATTTATTACTTACGTCTTTGAAGGTTTGTCTCGTGATAGCGGTTGCTTTGGGATCGCATCCCATAAATGGAAGAAACAAACTCGTTTTGAGAAACAAGATCTAATGCATTTCTACCCCCAATATTTTCATTCCAGCTTGTAAATTTAATGGGAGAGCAATGATGTATTCAGTTTTCGTATTGAACGAAGCGTGACCTTGGAGGGGGTAGGTTGCCGGCCCAGGGGGGTACTCGGGATTTCAAGTGACAGGGATGATCGAATGGAGCTAAAATTCAAGACCCAAAAATTCCCTAGGGCTTCCAGCAAAACCCCCCAAAAAATCCCTGGGCCAAACATTAACCCCCAAAAAAATTCCATGCCGATTTTGTGGCCCTTAAAAGTTAACTATTTAAGGGGCTAGGTCACGCTATTTAAGGCAATTTAAGCACTGATCAAATTGTTATAGAAACTAAAATATGAAAATAATGGAGAGAGACTCTTGCTCTGCCAATTTGACGTTTAGAGCTCATAATTGACAAAATTAAACAAAATTACCTAAAATAATGTGACCTAGCACCTTTAAACAACAGCAAAACATATTTGTTTGTACCTTAGTCTCAGAACTACGCAGCCAGGGCAGTACCGATGCTATTTAATACCCTAAAAAAATCCCTACTCAAATCAAGCTACCCAAAAAAATACTTGCCAAATTTTCGTACCGAAAAAAATCCCGAAATCGAAAATTTCAAACCCAAAAAAGATGGCAGCTGCTTTGAAACAATCCAAAGATCAGGTGAGTATTTCTTGCTCATACCCAAAAAGTACGCCTGTATTGCAAGCTAATGTACAGTCGCAAGGCTTTGTTGTACTACCCCGTGTAAAACCGATAACCTGCTAACCCGCTGTTACGAGACAAACCCTCAAGAACGTAAGCAATAAATACGAGTCTGTTTTTTTTGTTCATACCCTGACCTCCGGTAAATTTTCATATTAACAGGGGCTATTTTCTGTTGAAAATTAGGGGTGGTCCATGGACCGGGTCCATGGGGTGGTCCATGGTCCCTGAGTTTTGTAAACGTCCCCGGGTTAGATCTACCGTTACTCTGCCGACTGAGCTACGAGGTCGGACAGAGAAAGTCGGGGACGATTTTAGGTGGTGGATCGCGGCGAAGAGAAAGTAAGGGTACATATGAATGTTGTGCCGCGAAGCACTAGAACACAAATGGTGAAACAGAGAATTAACTCTGAAGTCTAAATTTAAGTGCTAATTAAAGCCATGAATAGCCCACTGGGCGTTATGTATCAGTCAACGAAGTTTAAACATCCCCTCCCCCCCCCCGGCAACCCCCGGGCATTTGAATTTTTGGAAAATTTTTGTTCAAATTCCCCACTCCCGAGGCTGAAAAGCTGTAGCTTCTATTATGCTCCGGAAGCTGTGTATGTAAACATGGTTTAATAGACAACACTCTTACATGTCAAAGATAATGTAAATGGTTCTTGAATACCTTCAAATACAGAGCAAAGCTTGTGCAAGCTTTTTCTTTTCAGCCAGTCCGCCACGAATCAGGGCCCCCGAATCAGGTATCTTTCGCCCGGGGGGGGGGGGGGGGTACTTGGGTAAATTTTTTGCTGGGTATGTGCCGCTGGCCTCTCAGAACCCCTACCCCATTATAGTCTATTCCTTGGCCAATTATTGACCCCATCTTAGTCACTTTTGGGCTAATGTAGTTTTCGCGATCCCAACTTAGTCACTTTCTGTTTATGCCTCTACCTTACAGAGCCTTTCAAGTAGGTCATCCTAAAATGAATTGACACAAGTTTGTTAAATTCAATGTAGAACACTTTTGACCCACAGCACAAACATTCTGGTACAGCTGCTAACCGTTAGTATTTACAAACGTACCGTCATAAATAGTTGCAATGCAAATATTCTCCATGTTGAAAGCTAACAAGTCCCAAGCGAAAGAGATCAAACGCTTGCTAATCCAAAAGAAGATCCAAGTTGAGTTAACTTCAATGGACGATAACAACGCAGAATAGCCGGAAAATAAATACCGTAGCACGTATGATTTGTTGGACTTTGTTCTGGACCCATGGGTTCTGCATTATTGTGCAAGTTGTTAATGTTTAATTAAGTTGTGATTTCATGAATGGACTTCAATGCGAGATGACTGTTAAATTTTAAAACAACAGCATGAACCATTTTTAACCGCGAATCTTCGTATGTTTAAATCCCTGCTTACAAGAATTTTCTTATCCCAGAAATCCTGAAAATGTGCGATCCCATTCTAGTAACTCTACTAAAAATGCAACCCCATTATAGTCAGTCCAGTCGTGAAAATGCGACCCCATCCAGCGGCACATCCCCAGTAGCCTCTTATAAGGAAGTACCCCCCCCCC
>JAHPZR010008604.1:67500-72890 GCA_019787425.1 Platygyra sinensis
CGGTTAGCAGCTGTACCAGAATGTTTGTGCTGTGGGTCAAAAGTGTTCTACATTGAATTTAACAAACTTGTGTCAATTCATTTTAGGATGACCTACTTGAAAGGCTCTGTAAGGTAGAGGCATAAACAGAAAGTGACTAAGTTGGGATCGCGAAAACTACATTAGCCCAAAAGTGACTAAGATGGGGTCAATAATTGGCCAAGGAATAGACTATAATGGGGTAGGGGTTCTGAGAGGCCAGCGGCACATACCCAGCAAAAAATTTACCCAAGTACCCCCCCCCCCCCCCCGGGCGAAAGATACCTGATTCGGGGGCCCTGATTCGTGGCGGACTGGCTGAAAAGAAAAAGCTTGCACAAGCTTTGCTCTGTATTTGAAGGTATTCAAGAACCATTTACATTATCTTTGACATGTAAGAGTGTTGTCTATTAAACCATGTTTACATACACAGCTTCCGGAGCATAATAGAAGCTACAGCTTTTCAGCCTCGGGAGTGGGGAATTTGAACAAAAATTTTCCAAAAATTCAAATGCCCGGGGGTTGCCGGGGGGGGGGAGGGGATGTTTAAACTTCGTTGACTGATACATAACGCCCAGTGGGCTATTCATGGCTTTAATTAGCACTTAAATTTAGACTTCAGAGTTAATTCTCTGTTTCACCATTTGTGTTCTAGTGCTTCGCGGCACAACATTCATATGTACCCTTACTTTCTCTTCGCCGCGATCCACCACCTAAAATCGTCCCCGACTTTCTCTGTCCGACCTCGTAGCTCAGTCGGCAGAGTAACGGTAGATCTAACCCGGGGACGTTTACAAAACTCAGGGACCATGGACCACCCCATGGACCCGGTCCATGGACCACCCCTAATTTTCAACAGAAAATAGCCCCTGTTAATATGAAAATTTACCGGAGGTCAGGGTATGAACAAAAAAAACAGACTCGTATTTATTGCTTACGTTCTTGAGGGTTTGTCTCGTAACAGCGGGTTAGCAGGTTATCGGTTTTACACGGGGTAGTACAACAAAGCCTTGCGACTGTACATTAGCTTGCAATACAGGCGTACTTTTTGGGTATGAGCAAGAAATACTCACCTGATCTTTGGATTGTTTCAAAGCAGCTGCCATCTTTTTTGGGTTTGAAATTTTCGATTTCGGGATTTTTTTCGGTACGAAAATTTGGCAAGTATTTTTTTGGGTAGCTTGATTTGAGTAGGGATTTTTTTTAGGGTATTAAATAGCATCGGTACTGCCCTGGCTGCGTAGTTCTGAGACTAAGGTACAAACAAATATGTTTTGCTGTTGTTTAAAGGTGCTAGGTCACATTATTTTAGGTAATTTTGTTTAATTTTGTCAATTATGAGCTCTAAACGTCAAATTGGCAGAGCAAGAGTCTCTCTCCATTATTTTCATATTTTAGTTTCTATAACAATTTGATCAGTGCTTAAATTGCCTTAAATAGCGTGACCTAGCCCCTTAAATAGTTAACTTTTAAGGGCCACAAAATCGGCATGGAATTTTTTTGGGGGTTAATGTTTGGCCCAGGGATTTTTTGGGGGGTTTTGCTGGAAGCCCTAGGGAATTTTTGGGTCTTGAATTTTAGCTCCATTCGATCATCCCTGTCACTTGAAATCCCGAGTACCCCCCTGGGCCGGCAACCTACCCCCTCCAAGGTCACGCTTCGTTCAATACGAAAACTGAATACATCATTGCTCTCCCATTAAATTTACAAGCTGGAATGAAAATATTGGGGGTAGAAATGCATTAGATCTTGTTTCTCAAAACGAGTTTGTTTCTTCCCATTTATGGGATGCGATCCCAAAGCAACCGCTATCACGAGACCAACCTTCAAGGACGGAAGGTAAATTCAATAACAAGTCTTTTTGTGTGTGTGTGTTCATCCCTGACCGTCCGTTAAAAAAAAAAAAATTTTGGATGCTTTTCATACCTACTTATGTGTCTTAAATTGTCCCAGTCGGCTGGAGCTTCTGGTAAGCTTTTACTCTTGCAGGGTATTGGCCGAAACAAGCAAGGAGGGAGATGAATGTGTTATGGACGAATTGACAACTTCTTTAGGAGAGAAAGAATGTCAAGTCCAAGTCCACAAAGTGGATCTCAGAGCCTCACTATGTTCTCTTTCAAAAAATTTCCGACTAAGCTCCCCATCCTTCTTGTTTTTAAAAAAAAATGGGAGTGCCCCCCCTGTAGGGGGAGATTTATTTAACATGTACTGTAGGATATTTCATGACGGTTCCGATTGTGTTGTAGGTCTATGTTCATAGAGGGGTGAGAAAAGAATAGGGAGGCGGGAGAAATTGCCCAAAACAAGTTGGGAGGTGGGAGAAACAGGGGGAAAAAGTAGGGAGGCGCGGAGAAAAAAATAGTTGAATTTTAGGGATGGCGGGAGAAATTGCCTCAAAAAGTATGGAGGAGGGAGAAATTGGCTCAGGGAAAGTAGGGAGAAGGAGATTTACCTCCCTGTTCCAACCCCCTCTTCATATCCCTTCAAAATATTGTAGCACTTTTGCATGTATAGCCTAGCTGTGCAAATTTCACAGCGCATAAAAAGAACTTTATAAATGTTGATATGCATGGCTATGTATAGGAAAGTCTGGTAATTCCGTAATAACAATAATTACAGAGGAAGCCACATCAGCTTGCCTGTTTTTTCATATAGCTCCTTTATCTTGGTTGAATTTGAATTTGGAAATGTTGGTTTTGGTGGAGGGAGGAAAAATGAAAAACCCAGAGAAACACCCTTGGTACAAAGCGAGAACCAACAGCAGACTTGACGCAGACCACATTGGTAGGATACGAGCATGCTGATCACTGTGCCGATCCCTGCTCCCTTGTGAAGTGGGTCTAACTACATCCTCTATTTCATATCTATTTCAGAAGACTAGGCCTTATCATAGAGTTACTGGGTTAGGGTTAGGGTTTAGGGTTAGGAGGTGGTAGGTTGCCGGCCCAGGGGGGGTCTCGGGATTTCAAGTGACAGGGATGATCGAATGGAGCTAAAATTCAAGACCCAAAAATTCCCTAGGGCTTCCAGCAAAACCCCCCAAAAAATCCCTGGGCCAAACATTAACCCCCAAAAAAATTCCATGCCGATTTTGTGGCCCTTAAAAGTTAAACTATTTAAGGGGCTAGGTCACGCTATTTAAGGCAATTTAAGCACTGATCAAATTGTTATAGAAACTAAAATATGAAAATAATGGAGAGAGGACTCTTGCTCTGCCAATTTGACGTTTAGAGCTCATAATTGACAAAATTAAACAAAATTACCTAAAAATAATGTGGACCTAGCACCTTTAAGACAACAGCAAAACATATTTGTTTGTACCTTAGTCTCAGAACTACGCAGCCAGGGCAGTACCGATGCTATTTAATACCCTAAAAAAAATCCCTACTCAAATCAAGCTACCCAAAAAATACTTGCCAAATTTTCGTACCGAAAAAAATCCCGAAATCGAAAATTTCAAACCCAAAAAAGATGGCAGCTGCTTTGAAACAATCCAAAGATCAGGTGAGTATTTCTTGCTCATACCCAAAAAGTACGCCTGTATTGCAAGCTAATGTACAGTCGCAAGGCTTTGTTGTACTACCCCGTGTAAAACCGATAACCCTGCTAACCCGCTGTTACGAGACAAACCCTCAAGAACGTAAGCAATAAAATACGAGTCTGTTTTTTTTGTTCATACCCTGACCTCCGGTAAATTTTCATATTAACAGGGGCTATTTTCTGTTGAAAATAGGGGTGGTCCATGGACCGGGTCCATGGGGTGGTCCATGGTCCCTGAGTTTTGTAAACGTCCCCGGGTTAGATCTACCGTTACTCTGCCGACTGAGCTACGAGGTCGGACAGAGAAAGTCGGGGGACGATTTTAGGTGGTGGATCGCGGCGAAGAGAAAGTAAGGGTACATATGAATGTTGTGCCGCGAAGCACTAGAACACAAATGGTGAAACAGAGAATTAACTCTGAAGTCTAAATTAAGTGCTAATTAAAGCCATGAATAGCCACTGGGCGTTATGTATCAGTCAACGAAGTTTAAACATCCCCTCCCCCCCCCCCCCGGCAACCCCCGGGCATTTGAATTTTTGGAAAATTTTTGTTCAAATTCCCCACTCCCGAGGCTGAAAAGCTGTAGCTTCTATTATGCTCCGGAAGCTGTGTATGTAAACATGGTTTAATAGAACAACACTCTTACATGTCAAAGATAATGTAAATGGTTCTTGAATACCTTCAAACACAGAGCAAAGCTTGTGCAAGCTTTTTCTTTTCAGCCAGTCCGCCACGAATCAGGGCCCCGAATCAGGTATCTTTCGCCCGGGGTGGGGGGGGGGGGGGGGGGTACTTGGGTAAATTTTTTGCTGGGTATGTGCCGCTGGCCTCTCAGAACCCTACCCCATTATAGTCTATTCCTTGGCCAATTATTGACCCCATCTTAGTCACTTTTGGCTAATGTAGTTTTCGCGATCCCAACTTAGTCACTTTCGTTTATGCCTCTACCTTACAGAGCCTTTCAAGTAGGTCATCCTAAAATGAATTGACACAAGTTTGTTAAATTCAATGTAGAACACTTTTGACCCACAGCACAACACATTCTGGTACAGCTGCTAACCGTTAGTATTTACAAACGTACCGTCATAAATAGTTGCAATGCAAATATTCTCCATGTTGAAAGCTAACAAGTCCCAAGCGAAAGAGATCAAACGCTTGCTAATCCAAAAGAAGATCCAAGTTGAGTTAACTTTCAATGGACGATAACAACGCAGAATAGCCGGAAAATAAATACCGTAGCACGGTATGATTTGTTGGACTTTGTTCTGGACCCATGGGTTCTGCATTATTGTGCAAGTTGTTAATGTTTAATTAAGTTTGTGATTTCATGAATGGACTTCAATGCGAGATGACTGTTAAATTTTAAAACAACAGCATGAACCATTTTTAACCGCGAATCTTCGTATGTTTAAATCCCTGCTTACAAGAATTTCTTATCCCAGAAATCCTGAAAATGTGCGATCCATTCTAGTAACTCTACTAAAAATGCAACCCCATTATAGTCAGTCCAGTCGTGAAAATGCGACCCCATCCAGCGGCACATCCCCAGTAGCCTCTT
The DNA here is from genome assembly GCA_019787425.1 of Platygyra sinensis. Taxonomy (NCBI): domain Eukaryota; kingdom Metazoa; phylum Cnidaria; class Anthozoa; order Scleractinia; family Merulinidae; genus Platygyra; species Platygyra sinensis. The sequence goes on from JAHPZR010008604.1 coordinate 72,618, forward strand.
ATAAGGAAGTACCCCCCCCCCCGGGATCTTTCGCTATGAATGTGTGTCCGCCATGATTTGGAATTAGCGCGACCCGTAATATGAAATCGAGGCTAGCGATCAAATTCCCCACCCCCTATGAGTAGTGATCAAATGCCCCGCCCCGGGAAGACTAATAATTCATCAAAATTCCCCCATCTCGGGCAGGACAAATCCGGGGAAAAAACTTGCAATGCAGCGATGGTGTTCCCTTGGGGGTGTGAGGGGATGTTGAGTGGTTAAGCTGTGACAGTG
>JAHPZR010008606.1:0-2500 GCA_019787425.1 Platygyra sinensis
GCTACCTACTAGAGAAAGACAAACATGTGAGAGATTTTCCTTGTTCAAGAAATGCCATATTTACCTTGACAAGCTCTAACTGAAAGAACTTCAGTACCAAAATGTGACTTGGCTACTCTCATACTTGCTAAATATAGCATTTTTGTATAGAAAAGGTGGGCGAAAGCCGAGAAAACGATGAGCAGATAAACCGCAACAAACGCTCGCATCACAACAATCTTCCGCCATGTTGGAAATCTGGCAAAATAATGCATTGCGGTCTTAGTGCGCACATCACCTGATACACCGTCTAACAGTGTCCTCCAAAACGAGGATGTATTGGTGACTGCTTTCTTGTCCATGGTCATAATTTAAATTCCCCTTATTCTTGTTTTTGTTTTGTTAGTTTTTATGTACTTACCTAAAACAAGAAGAGATGAAGCTGAGCTTGCTCTACTCGCCTTGTTTTCTGCTATACACTTGTATGTACCTTCCATGTATTTTGTCACGTTTTGAAGGAGCAGTTGGTGTCCCTCCTCGGTATGTTTCTCAATTGCAAGCGAAGGGAGGCTTTGGTCATTAAACTTCCAGGTTATCGCTGGTTTTGGATAACCAGTGGCTTTGCAGACAAGTTTAGCTGTCTTCCCCTCAGGAATCGATTGGTTTCTTGGTGACACAGTAATCTGAGGAGAGACTTTAGGGAACAGTATTTTCCACTAAGCAGTGTTTTTGGCCTCAAAACTGTGCTTTGCTGGAATGACTAGAATCGAGTCAAATTGTCCCTTTTAAACATTGATCGATGATAAGTGAATATATATAAAAAGTTCTTAAATTTGAACTTCGGAAAGAGAAACATTTCAACCAAGAACGGCTTGGAGACGTACAACTCTTAAGTGAACTCTCAGCGTCCCTACCGAATCGAATCCATAAAATAACTGGAAAAGCAATGCCTTCACATCGTAACAATATAAGTAAAGTTATGGCAAAAATATCTTGCCCACCAATACTATTAAAGTCTATGCATTCCCAACTTGAAATCTCGTGAAATCACTATCGAAATCCAGCTCCCACGTTCGCATTGACCAAAAAAGGTGGAAAAGCATTGATAAGTCAAAAGAAAGAAATTGAGATAAAATCGAAGAAGTTATTTACCTGTTACGTCAATCCAGAAATTTGCTTCAATTTTTCCTGCCCAGTTTTTGACGCTGCATCGATACCAACCTGCTTCCTCGAAAGTCGCCCTTTTGATAGTGAATGTGTTTTCTTTTATATTAAGGTTCAATCCATCTTTACTCCAGTTGACCTTTGGTGGAGGATCTCCCTTCACATAGCATTTGATCGCGAATGTAGAGTTTAATGGAACAGATTGATTCTTGATCAAGGCATTCACTTTAGGTGGAGCTAAAACAAATCGTAAATTTTTATGCTATTGAATCATACTATTTGAGCCTTGGATCCCTTGAAATCTCTTTTGGTTCTGATTTCTCATAGTTTTAGCTCAGATCTTTCTTGAACTGGCGAAGAAGAGGAAAAGTGTTTGGCCAGCGCATTTCCGAGGTAACGTGTGCTTTTGGTCTGATAAAATTTCTAACGTCAGTGCCATTTTAGGTCGGAAGTGTACAGCAAAGTTGAAAGCGAACCAAAACACGAGGTCGCCACCATCGAGCGAGAATTTAAATTTAGAAAAAGAATGGGCTTTTCTGTTTTGGGTAGTTTAACAACCGCACCGTTACATTCAACGTTAGCAGTAAATAATTTAGGTTTAAAGTTTATTTCGTAAGGACGGTGCCTACTTTTGTTAGTGCGTACACGATCTGCGCATCACGCAAGCCATGGTTTAAGCGCACGCGCGCGCTGGGGTTGATGTTGAGGCAATCAACTACGCCACCAAGTACACGACTAAAATTACAGCAAAATTTTCCTACGGTGACCAAATCAATTTTAATGAACCTGTACTTAAAGCAGAAAGACCAGAATAGCAACGTATAGCTAACCACTTACTGTTAACGTCTTCCAGCTGAAAACCTAGCTGTTATCTTTCGAAAATTACACTGAAATCCAACTGTAAACATGCACCTGCAGATGGCGTAGTGCGCGCAGAAACGCAAACGTCTTACTTAATGGGGAGGTGACAGGAAAAAATGTAACGGGCACCGTAAAAGTTTTCAAAAAAAGATCAATAACTTTAAAAAACGCGTGGTTACCCCTACATTTTTTGCGGCGAGATGAAAGTGGCAAGCCTATTCAACATGTGATTAGTTTCTGGTTGTGAGCAAAAGGTATTTAGACTGTATTTTAGCTGTACCAGAGGAAGGCTGTCAGAGACGCTAAAAGCGCTTTTGCAACGATTTTGTGATTAAAAACGTACCAAAAATGATTTTAATGTTACCATTTGCCATGTAGTTTGAAAATCTTTTTAAATGTGTTGGCCTTTTTGTGCGTAAAGACGAATTCTAAGAAAATCTGTGAGGAAATATCGTTTCCCGCTTTTTTCAGAAAAATGCTGATGTCAGCATTTTTG
>JAHPZR010008606.1:7500-11573 GCA_019787425.1 Platygyra sinensis
GCGACTCAAACTTCGATCTTGCAATGCTATCTTGCCGTTGCTTTTAGTGATCTTTTTTTTTTTATCTATTTCTCTAATAACCTACCCATCCAATGTGTATAGCCAGTTTGCATTTGACCAGGTTGCAGTTTGATTGACGTAACTAGGTTCACTCGCTGGGCAGCACCATCCAAACTCGATGCGCCCAACTCTTTCGTCTCCCGGTTGTCGTTGATGTCTCCATAATCCTATTAGGTATGTGTTAGTTTTAGGACACGTGGACCAAGTTGCCGTGTCCAGGCTGTCTTGCCAATCAGCCACGACACAGGTGCTTAAGTTGGCTTTAGGTACGAATACAAGCAACACACTGATATGTTGAATGGCGTACACAATCCGCATGCTGTATTCACCTTCATTCAATGCTTCCAAGAAAAAGCGAAACCTTAAGAAAACGAGAGAGTTACGTTGGCAACATAAAATCAACCCTTGTTGGCTTTGGTATTGGTTAAATAATAAAACAAAATTCCAAATTTGCCTGACTTAGAAATCAATATGTTGTCTAATAAAATAAACCTGCATGCTTTAAATATGTAATCGATGAAACTATTCAATTTTCAAAGGCTTTTTTTCTTTAAAGCGCTCACTTAAAAACATAGACCAATTTTTTATATGATGTGTAAGGAGAGCGTTTACACACGTTATAGCCAACAAACTAGCCCGATTGAACAATGACAACATATCGAATAGTCGGTTTGCAATTATGTGGCGAACTACATATGCTGAGACTGTGATGAAACCATGACAAATAATGCGTTTCTCGTGGCAAGAAACATCATCTAGAACCAAAAAGTAGGCATAAATAAAGTGTCAAATACTCCTCCTTTTAAATTAGTACAGTTTCTTTCTTTCCGATGATATAAGCTTTACTAATACTTACGCAAAGACTTAAACGCGAAAGCCAATTTAGGCTAATTATCCTTCTATTTATCGCTAACGAGAGTGCGAAAATCAGACCTCTCAAATAATTCAAAACTCCGGCCGTATTTTATAAAGAAACCCTAAAACCTTTGAAAACTCGTTAATTCCTCGTTACAAATTTAAAATTAACATTGGTTTCGTTTTTGACCGATATTTGCATTTTACTCGATTTTTCTGTGCATTTGCTGCTATAACTTCAACGGGGACTGTTTAGTAAACAGCTCCAGGTGTCAATTTTATCGCAAACTGAGACATTTATGACTTACATCGGTTTCATCTGCCGTGCACTTTCTTGAATCCTTGTCTAGTAAACGTATTGAGTCCGGCAGCCTGGAGGAGTAAAACTTTTAATGCCTTTAATTTGATTGGTGAAAGAGCATTATGCTACCATGCAACCACATTTCGGCCGGTGTGTTTTGAAAAATTTGAATTTTCCTGTTTTCGATGAAACTTAGAACTGTCAGTTCCACATTTTCAGGTTTTTAGTGAAAAAAATAACTTTGTTGCAGTAAAATTTCGGTTTCAGAAAAAGAAAACAAAAGCCCAGTCTGAATGCAGTCAATACTTTACCCTTGCATGTTGCTTGCTTTTTGACTACTAACTACTATTTAACGATTTTTAACCTGCTGTCAAAATAAATAAACAGTAATGATAACGCCACACTTTTCTTGTTTTAGTTGTAACAAAATTGACTTGGTGCGTTGCCAGTTGTTTTCGATCATTATATGACAACCTCTGCTTTACTACAGTGCTTTTGCGGTAGGTAGAAGAGAGAACGAGTTACCCGGAGAAAAGAACCACTTGAAGCAGGACTGCCCAAACAGTAGTTTATTATTTGACAAACCAAACAGTGTGAACATCGACTCCAGCCACTAAAAAGGATTTCTCCCTTTATTTGTTTGGTCGATTTTGTTTCTCTGAAGCAAGATTATTATTTGTCGCGAGGAAGGCTTTTTATTTCATACACACTGAGATTTACACACGAGAAATAGCCCGCGTAAGATCCGTACGAAATTCACATCTAGCTAATCAGAAAGGCGATCGACTGTGAAGATACATCGATCGTACAATCAGAGACAGGAACGAGAGCGAACGATAGTACTTCACAGTGGAGGGCGACAAGCGTCAGGGGCACCCAACGACAATTTTCGGAAATACATCTGTTCGGAAGACGATTTGAGATCTAGAATTTTCGGAACATTTTTTGTAAAATTTCTTGCTTGCCTGCTTCTCCTAAGATTTTCGAACATCTAAAATATGGTATAATTGCCTATTTTTAACGGATTTTTACCCTAAAAAGGTCACCTATAATTTTCGGGAGCCTTTTTTCTGGCTGAAATTTTCGAAAAGGTAAGTTTTGATCCCTATAATTTTCGGATCACTAGACTTTCAGCTAGGAAATCCGAACAGATGACAAATTTTTAGGGGATAAAAATATGCCTATATCTACCGTTTAAATACCAAAATACTTTCAACAATACTATGTTTTAGTGGTTTTGAACTATATTCTCGTTGGGTGCCCCTGAAGCGTGCGACTTTCTGTAAAAACAAAATGGAAGAAGTGCCAAGATTTGCCCTCTTTGAAGGAACAATAGATGACTTCATAGATGAGCAAGAAAACAAAAACACGAGAGCAAAAACGGACGGAGACGTAAGCCTGCTAAACGCCATTCTTCAAAGGAAGGTAGAGCTCAGGAACGTTGAAGAAATACCTCCTGCTAAACTCAATGTATTGCTACGCGACTTCGCATTCACTGTCAGAGACAAAGATGGAAATGATCGACTAGGAGGCCACATCACGGCCGTGGAATAGACTCCAGCAGTTCTGATGAACGTTACAGGGGTACTATTTCATACAAACTATGTTATAAGAACTACCGTAGTTCCATTTTTTAAAATGAGATTTTCGTATTGGTCATTTTTAAATCCCAGGTTGTCCAATTTTTTTCCATATTCGTGACGCCATTTATGTATTTAATTTTAAAAAATATATTAATTATCGATCTTTGTCTTCCTTTGTAAAGTAGAGTCCCTCCTTCGGCAATTTTGTGTGTGAACAAATAGCAAAGTAAAAAATATGTAGTTGTGAACTGAGACTGAATATCACCCCAAGTTGTGGCTTGCTCTTGCACTTGAATAGCTTCCAATCTTTGAAATATCAGTATGTATAAAATAAAAACATCATACCATGGAAAGTGCTTGAACGATTTTTATTCATTCGTTGCGATGCATCAAAAAAACTCGAGAATAATAATTGTTCGTGCGCACTTTCCATGGAATAATCTCTATTTATTTTATGTCTGGTGAACAATTATAACTCCTTTCTTCATACAGTAATTCCAAGTGCTACACAGCATCAATTTAATTGTCCTTTAATTATAACTTCATACCAATTAACGTGGCTTAAAGATTAACTTTTTTATTTTTTTTCTTTTGCACTCGAAAACACACTTCAGCTTAGTAGCTAAGCAGAAGGCTGAATAATTTTTTTGGCATGGCTTTCACTAGCTCGAACTGCTGATGTGTGTGTGTGTGTTTTTTTTTTGTGGTTGTTTTTTTTTTTTGCACGATGGCTTTCACAGCTTGCAACACTTCATCGTTCTTAGTCTCTACGCGGAACATTTCTGCTTCGTGCTCGCTCACCAGCAAATGATTTATTTCTTGAACGTCTTGCTCGACCTCCAGTCCCTCCTCGAAGGCAGATCTTGCGAACAGGACATGTTCTCTCTGACCCTGAGTTGTTTCTTCCAACTTGGGGTAGTGCCGGCTCAAGGTGTCCGCGAGATGAAGCTCACTTCCTTTCTTGTATCGCACGTCCAGGTCATAACGTTGTAGCCTCAAGATCATCCTCTGTAGTCTCTTTGGAGCAGAGACGAGTGGCTTAGCAAGAATTGTTTCTAAGGGCTTATGGTCTGACTCGACAATAACCGATCTCCCATACGTGTACTGGTGAAACCTCTCTGTGGAAAACACAATTGCGAGGAGCTCCTTTTCTGTTTGGGCGTAGTTCCTCTCAGCTGCGGTCAATGCCCTGCTTGCGTATGCCAGCGGCCTTCCATCTTGAAGTAATGCAGCTCCCAGGCCCCTTCGCTTGCGTCACACTGAATTACTAGGTC
>JAHPZR010008607.1:0-17747 GCA_019787425.1 Platygyra sinensis
CGATACAGCCGTAAGGAGCATCTGTTCGAATTATTATAATTAAACGTCATCATCATCATCATCAATCTTTATTTATCCACGAGATCATATCACTTTACATGGTCTTCCTACGAATCGTGTTTAAAACTATACTAAAATACTCTAAGGAACTATAATGTTAAAAATACAAAAACTTACATTATGAATGATAAGACTTAAAATGAGTCAAGGTGTATTAGAAAAAATCTTTCCCATCAAATGAAGTTTTAAAAACATTTAAACTAGACAGTTTTCTAATCTCTGAGGGAATCTTGTTCCACAGAACAGATCCTCTGTAGTGTAGGCTCCCTTTTGCAGACTCAGTTCTGGGTCTGGGGACATAATAATTCATCTCAGAATTTCTGAGATTGTGTGAATGTACATTTGAGGTGTTGGTAAAGATCCGCCTCAGATACGCTGGGGAAAGATTATTATGGATTTTATACATTGTCACAGCCAACTGTTTAAGTCTTACATATTCTAGCCTTTCCCAGCCAAGCTCATCCAACAAAACACTTGAGCGAACATCATAGTTAGAATAGGTGAGAATTCTAGCAGCCCTATTCTGCAGCTTTTGAAGTTTGTCTGCTAGTCCCTTATTGATGTTACCCCATACGGCACTACAGTAATTAAAATATGGCATTACCAGTGCATTGTACATATTCACTCTAATATCAAATGGTATAAAATGACTTACACGCCTTAAAATAGCCCTTTTAAATACCTAAATGACCAATTTCCCTACCCTTTCATATACCTCAACTTGTGAAATCCCTACCCTTTTATATACCTGAAGCGTGAAAAAGCTACCCCTTTCGGGCGGAGCCTCCCCGTATAGGCCATTATAGGGAGTACACCCACTCCCCCCCCCCCCCCACCCCCACCCCGGCTGGAAATCCTGACCTAGCAATCATAACACGTATTATCCCAGTGGTCTGTCTTCTATGATTCTTTCGTAAGTTACGTCGTATCCTATGTTTCCTCGTTATTTAAATTCAGCTGCACTAAATAGACACCACTTCTGACGTCTTTCCTCCACCATCTCTTTTGCTTGCTAATAACTGAAGAAAAACTGACCCACCACCAACCATCCAACCAATCAATCAATTAATAACGTTATTAATGTGTCCGGTAGATCTAGCTTACATATACGAAAACTAATTGGGGACACCTAACTACTAGTGAATTAAAAGTTAAGAAGAAATATATTAATCTGATCCAAAATACTAATTTTTAGTAATAACAGTTAAAATACGCTGTATTTTAAAACTAGTTCCTAAAAAATACAATTATCTTCCATCATCCCAACTAGAGCTAATTTTCGGATTTTAGCTTTAAACTTATTTGAAAATTCCGAATTCCTGACTTTCTTATCTAACTTTGACGCACTGCTAGGAGATTTATCTAATCCGAAAGAACAGTTAATGTTTTCAAAACCATGGAGAAACCTTCAAGTGACATCGAAATTGCGGCCCAGTCTCTAACCTATTAATCTGTAACGCGTCACGCCTTCCCAAAACGAAACAATCAATGTAAACAAGACGTTCGCAGTAGTCCCAAAATTAAATTTCGGGGGAAGCTTCGCTCACTGTTAACTTGCAGTTTGCTCTACATAAAAACAAAAAAGGCAGCGAACTGAGGATCAAGTTTGTTTTTGCAGCGTGACGTTAAAAATAGAATTTTCGCGGGAAAATTTAGTCTTGATAATGGCAAGAATTTGGCGAGTTTGAAAAGTTTGCATAAGTTATTCCCGATGTCACAACTTAAATATTCTATTTTGCAGTCCAGCTAACTATTTTTTGCAGATCTTTCAGCAAATCATGGATAACAAGCGCAGAAAGTCGGAATAAGGTGATATTCTTCGCTAAACATTTGGCGGGAAATATGTCTGACCGATGATTTTTTTTGGACTTTGCGAGACCAATTACTCCGATTTGCTCGTAGATACCAATTTTAACTAAACTGGATATTGATATCAGTGTAAAAGACTATCAGAAAATCGTCTTTTTGTGGAAATAAACTGCCGCACTTTTGAAAAACGACTCGCTGAAAATGGCTAAAATTTAGGTCACGCTCCATAACGATTCGGCGATGATATTTGGCACCTCGTGAAAACCGTAGAATTAAAGTGAAAAAATTCAAATACATCTCAGTCAACTAATAAGGGGCCAAATATTATCGCACGAAAATAAGAGTTTCTGGAATATGCACGAAGTATCTTTTAGGCTCACCTAAAGTTGGCCGAAATTTCGGCCATTTTAGACCGCTTGAGAGGCCAAAATCATGATGAGGTGATATCTCGAAGAAAAACGAACGCCTACCTCGGCAAATAGCATGGTTGTTAATCTTTTCGGATAGCTTTTATACGGTGAAAAGATGAAGGTAAACGGCCGACCTCGATCTTTTGGTTCTGCCCGGTTTTCTCTGACAATGACACTTAAATGGGATATCTTTTCTTGGACGATAAACAGCAAAATTTTTACAAGCTCTTGTAAATTACCATTGACTTCCACTGACTTTGGCATTGATACCAGGCACATTAAATTTCCATTGATTACACAACAAGAAAGCCACACAATTTGTAACCGCAACTTTTAATCTATGTCTTAAACAGGGTATCAAAAATCGGAATTCTGTCTTAAACAGGGTAGGAAAATCAGCGATATTTGTCTTAAACAGGGTCAGGGTATGAGGGGCCGGGCCGCACCTCCCCACCAAGAGATATATCGAGTACCTCCCCCTGGATGTGGGTATGCAGTAAATGTACTGGATGTGAACTTACATACTATCGCAGCTTATGTAAGACGCGAAGTGCTCGTATAAATGATTTGTCGGGCTTATTCGAGCACAGGCAGCCCAAGCCCTCTCTACGAACCACACAAGCAACACAATATGAAATCGAATTATAAGGGTTTACATGGGATTTTCCACAAGATATCCATGGAGGTAGTTAAAAGGGAAAATTCTTAATAAAAAAGGCTTACCTTACTCCATATGTATGTTGTTTGCTCCTGGTGTCAGTATTTTACCGATTTGACTTGATTTAAGCGAATTTTTCTAATATCCTGGTTTTCTCTTTTTAAGAGAAGACATGTCTTTTAAAGTGCCTATGAAGTAAAAAATAATTGCTGCTTATTTGAAAGGCTTTTCATAGTAAAGAAGAACGGTGTTTTCCTTTTGGGAATATCTTTTTTCTTCTAAGAGATATTTACGTTTTTATATTATGCAAAAGAGGAAATTGATGATGTCATAGGTGGTTCCACTTAAACAGGACATCACTCAATCAAGAATATCTCCAGAAATATTGGAGCAGAGTTCTTCACTGAACTTGGCACCAGAAACGTACATCACAAAAGAAACAGAATGACACCTACTATGTTGTTGCCATGGCAACACTCCAGTCTCTTTCTGTGAAAAACCAAATATCCCACATAAAAGTGGAACAGGGGGTTTAGCTTGGCATACACATGGTTCCCATATTGTCTTAACTCTCCCCATTAGATTGTTGTAAGTGGATGATCCTTGTTTAGGATAAAATCTGGGAATTTTAGAGTTTATTAAAACAGGACCAGCGGCATAACTGTTGTCATGGCAACGGCACGACAGGTGTCATTTTGCTTCTTTTGTGATGTACAGTCCTGATGCCAAGTTTGAAGAACACTGCTTTAATATTTCTAGAGATATTCTTGATTGAGTGTTGTCCTGTTTTTGTGAAACCACCTATGACGTCATCACTTTTACTCACAAAAACGTAAATATCTCTAAAACGAAAAAAGATATTTAAAAAAAAAACGCCATTCTTCTATACTGTGAAAGGCCTTTCAAATAAGCAGCAGTTATTTTTTTACTTCGTAGGCACTTTAACGCCCTATGTGCCACGAGGCACGAAGAGGATAGGTGACTTAAGGCTCTTGTTTAGTGTCCCCAATTAATCCGATAGGGCTAAACACATTTGATATTTAAATATAGTTTCTAATCTTTTCTTATCTTAGCTTCGAATTGGGCTACATAGTTCTGAATCAAAGATCGGAGGTACTTGAAATTCAGGGTAATGGTGGAAACTCCTCTACAGTGCGCAGCCGCCAAGGGCTCCATTGAAGAAGCAGAGAAACTGATATTAAATGGTGCAAAACCGGACAACCAGACTAGACGTGGGCGCTCTGCACTTCACTATGCGTCGGAGAATGGGCATGAAGAGATGGTGGCACTTTTGATAACATCAAGAGCTCAAATCGACCTTCCTAACAAATGGGGAAGGACAGCGCTTCATTATGCTGCCAGTAAACACAAGGTAAATTGTCTGAAAATTCTCATCAAGAACGGGGCAGACCCTAATAAACGGGACGTTGACCACCAGACTTCACTATACCACGCGGTAGCTGCATCAACGAGACCTCAACAAGACGATAAAGCTCTTGCTACTGTTGTAGCTTTAATATCGGGTGGTGCAAGTTCCAACATTCCTGACAAAAGTGGAATTACACCCCTTCATGTAGCCGCCGAACTCGGCAACACACAGATTTGTGTTCATTTGATGAAAGACGGAAGAGCGCAGGTGAATGCAATTGACCAGCATGGGGCGACACCGCTGCATTATGCTGTTTACCAAAGTCGTTGGCATGTCGCAGAAGTCCTTCTTTTGTTTGGTGCTTGCCCTGCTGTCCAGGACAATGGAGGCCTCTCGGCAGATAGCGGCGCAGTAACAGGAGAGTATCATATTGCAGCTGCTGATCTAAAACCGCTACCTTCAGACGAACGTCAAGAGCATCCAAACAGCGAGTTGAAAAACGCGCATTCACGTGAACTTACGTGCGACCTTAGAGATGAATTCAACAGGCCTAGTATAACTCCTTTTGGTGAAGAATTCGGTGAAAGGCGTAAATTTGGAGCTGGGAAAGCACTTCATACAAGGAGAAATAAAGTGTCACTGTTAACCGGTGACCTGAGGATGGTGGTTGATCGTGTGAGCACTTGTCTCATCAGGCTAAACGAAACAGAGGGTTTAGGGCTTGTGAAGCGAACTTCAGAAGTAGAGATGATCGAGAAAGACATCAGTAGATACATCGAGGCTACATTGGAAAGCATGACTCTAGAACAGCCAAGGTTTCAATATACTCTTCTCCAAGCTGGCAGCACTGCGGAAAATACCAAGGTTGGTAAGCCGGACGAGATCGACTTTATGTGCATTTTGACTGAATTGTCAAAAGCTAGTTACCCTTATGAGTCTACCAGTGATCCCCCTGGATATCTGAGAATGCGAATGTACAGCCAGGAGATGGAAAGGTGGAAAGACGTCTTGGACAGCGATGGTTTTCTGTTCGCAGAGAAGCTACATCTACAATTCCATTCCCTTTTTGACTTACACTCAGAGAACGCTGATCTAACGGCAATGAGCACGTGCCTGCATAAGGTTCGAGACTACAGTCACCAGGAAAAGGGTGGTGTGACTGTGGATATGTCCCAGACAAAGCCCGGGTCGCGGTTGTTCTTCCTCTGGCGCGGATGTCAGTTCAAGCGGCTGGTGGTCACAGTTGATCTCATTCCCGCTATTGAAATCTCCGGTTGGCCAAATAGTGCCATAACACCTACAGACCTGGGATCGGAACGGTACCACGTCATTCCAAAAGTTTCACCATCAATCCAGAACAGTCCAAATGCTGGATTATATTGGCGAATTTCGACTTCCATAGCTGAGGAACTAATTTTCTGCGCAATGGATGGCTCTCCTCGTTCCTGTTATACGATTTGCAAATCTCTCATGCAATGCCCTGATCCACACCTGCTGTTTTCTGAAAACGTGTGCGCTGCAAGCAAGGAACTATGTCTGCTTATGTTCACTGTACATCGTTTACGCTTGTATGACGACTTTATCAACTCGTATCTAATCAAGATGATTTTTTGTCGGGAGAGAAAGACACGAAGAGAAAAGTCCGATTGGAGCTGGAGTGTGGTTGGAAACCGGGTTTCAGAGATACTCACCAAACTGTTGACAGAACTGAAGCAAGGCTGTATTCCGTCGTATTTTATTCGCGATTATAACGTGGTAACCATCCCTAGCTAAGATATTTTATTTCACAAAGCTTTACCAAACGCCTGGACTGTTTGGAAGGGTTCCATTTCTCAGTTTTTATAAAAGAACAAATTTAAATTCATAGCCTGCCAATCAGTCGCAGACCAGTCACAACGAACAGTAATAATGCAACTAGCCAATCAGAACTCGAATTAGAGAACAAAGTTTGCACAATGCAGCTCCACTGAAGGGGTACTTTTGACTGATTGGTTTGTTCGTTATCCATGGTTACCCTAGTATTCAGACTCACAACTGCTTTAAGTTGAGTGAATAACTGCGATGATCAATCACATCTTCACACCATTCTCCGCAGTTCAAACACATGAATTTTCATATACTCACTTGAAGTGTAAAACCTAAAAACAACAAATCTTACTGCGTAAGAATCTTCTCTTTAGATATCTTCTGTTTAAGTCAGCCTTTCGCGATAAGCGAAGCCTTCCTAACAGGGTCGCTGTCAGTGGATAACTGATCGTTATCTGTGACTTTGCCTTCCTTTTAGGAAGTTCTTAACGTGAAACCAATTAGTTTGAACTTAACAGCTGTCAATTGGAAAACAGTTTTATTGAAGCTCATGTCGCAACTGCTAAGACTTGCGTGCACCTGTTAAGCTGGGAAAGAGCGCATGCCCAACTGCATTTGTCTAGGGTAGGTCTCAAATATTTACTTAATGAAAATTTTTGCCGAGCGGGAAAAAGTGGAAATTCGCCATAATAGACGCTTTAAGAAACGAGACAAACCAGAAAGAGTGTCCCGACTATTACACGCTTTTCCTTCCCAAAGTCAAGTTCAAGGCTAATGTTGAGCACAAAAATCACGATCAAAGAACGCGGTTTTAGACAAAAGAGGACAAAATGCTATTTTGTGGGGTCGGCTATGCAAGTTTATCATGCGTTACTGAGGGAATAGGCCATTTCCGACTTCCCTTGTGCCTCTGTTTCAAAACGAGTCTAGGTACGAAACTGGCATGATCTGATTGGCCTTGGAGGACATTACTAGACAGTAAGTTGTTTCACAACAGAATAACAAGGTATCATCCACCATGCAAGGTATTTAATTACTTGATTACAGATTCTGACGTGAGAAAGACCGTGATTGAGCTGAAATCCTGTGTGTTCCAAGAAACTATTAGTAATCACTAACTTGTTTCGTAAAATAACACTTTTTGTATCAGAATGGTGTGGTTCTTGGAAGCAAAGTCCGCTGGCATGAAATTGACCTTTCCTATTTGTTACATCTTGTAACTTTCTGTCCATTTTTTTTCATGAACCACCACAAAACCATCTCACTCTTCGACATAGCTGCGTATGTGTGTTTTAATTTCGTGTAGGCGCTAATTTTCTAATCTTTTAATGTAAAACGTGGGGTGTAAAATCAGGATGGCAAAGCAAAAAAAGTCAAGAGTATACTAATCCTCATCGTCTAATCTGTCTATACAAAGGAAAACATTAAACATAAGTGAACCCTGACAATCCTAACAGAGAAACATTTACAAGTCTCCTTTCTTGTCTGTTGTCACTCATCGTGGATCAGACAGCTTCAAAGCTGCGTTTTCTTGACGTTTGAAGAACTAAATAGACACAAGCACCGTTTAAAATCAACTCAGGGGACCTCGGGGTGATTCTCTAACCTCAGACGTATTTCTTCGAACAAGACTGACAAGAAGAACTAGTTATATCTTGTTTGTACACCAATAATGGAAGAATATATCTAACAGGGCCGAGTCCAACTGCACTACTTGTTGGGTCTTGTTATGCTGGAAAACACTGGATTCATGTTTTCGAAACCAATGAGAAACATTTCACTGAAGGTCCAAATTGTGAACCGCTTTCAATCCCTTTCAATATAATTGTAAATCAACTGTTTAAACAAACTGTTTGAAGCGTACTCGAAATGAATTTAGGATAGCTTCGATCATTATTGAAGCAAAAAATCCACTAAGGAAGTGGATTCTTCGGTTCCTTTGACGCACCATGATCCGAGAGATTATCTGTTTCGTAAAGAAGTGCAAAATTCGTTTCGGGATTCTTTCGGATTTAAGAATCCAATCTTGGATTTTCTAAAAGAAACGCACTCTTAGTCAAAACTCCATCAAGTATCTTTATTTACTAAAAATAGAGCTATTGTTTTATTTATTTCTTGTTGTAATTACATTACTCACACCACGTTGCGGTACAAGATGCTTACAAAAGTTCGTAACATCTCTCTTACCGGTATTAGATACATGCAAATTACATCCAGTTCATTTTTCCTTTATAGTCAACCAGATGAAAAGTAAGAGGTCTCGGCAAAACCATTACAATTTAAACGCTTCGGACACAGATTATTTTTGCCATCATTACTTTTTAGGCCTTTTTAGCATCGCTTCCTATAATGACAGTTATATGTTCTCTCGAGTTTACCATTGGTTACATGGTTTCCAGTTAACCACGGTTGCTAATACAGTGGAACCCCGCCTTAAGGTTAGCTCTTTATTTAATACGGCCAATCGTGTCTCGGTGCAACGCTCAAACATTTTCTTACAAGAAAACCCCGTTAATACAGCACATTCTGAAATCCCAACCTGTATACTCCTCTGTAATTTTGCTTAATACGGCCACATGAACCAGTTAATATGTTTATCTTAATCCAATGTTAATGCTGTACGTACGGATTGAAGTTTCAAACGTTTTTAATGTACCTGCATTTCGAATGCTTATTAAAGAGCAGTTGTCTATAAGTGCAATTATATGTATCTGTCGCAAGACGCTTTTTTGAACAGTCAAGAAATTTGACCCTAGCACCCTTTATTTTAATTCGGCCACCCCCTCAATACGGTCAAATGCTCACGGCCCGTTGGTTACCATGTCAACGGGGTTTCACTACATTAGTCACCAGTTCAACCTCGTTCCTAAGCCAGGGAAAGGCGCTAGGAACGAGGTTGCTACCAGTTAGAGTTTTCCCGCGTTTGAACATGTTTTGCCGCGCTCACTACAGGACACCCCTCCCCACCCCCCTCTAGCATTAGCTTGCTGTTTACAGTTCCACGTTATTCTTCGAGTTTGTATGAGTAGCTTTAAAATACTGCATGTGGAAGACTTGTAATGAGTTCATTTTCATACAAGAAATCGTTCAGAGCCTTACGTAATCACCTGAAAGAATTAGAAAGCTTGTCTGGCCCAGGGTACTTCCAGTTTTCCATAAATGCACCAGTTCTAGATACTAGCATCAGCTCATTGGTTGGATAAACATTCTCAAACAATTTATGTAAATATCAACAATTTTAAAAATGGCGCGAAATATTTCCAAACCAAATTAATAAAGTAATCCTGTGGTTTAGTTTACAGGATTTTTCCTGTGCTCGCCATCTAACCTATTTCCTATTTTTCTTGCATGTTTTAATAGCATAAAGATTCGCTCTGGGAATCCTCGACTAATGTATTTTCAGATATCAAATTGAATAAATCTACTTTATACAAATTCCTGTTTTTGTTTCTTGTGGGTTTCTGAATGTTGCTAAACAATCACAAAATCAGGTTGTTTTTTTCCAGATTTCTTTGAGTAATTTGTATCAACGAACTTTTACTTAATTTTCAGATAAATATATTCATAATTGTTTTCATCCCAAAAGAAAGTTGGGATGTAGACGATTCCCAGTACAAGTGCATAGTAAGGGCTCGAAAAAAGTCCAATAACATTGTTCTGGACAAGCAACTTTTCATTCTCAGTTGTCTAATGGGCAAGAGGTCAGGCAAGTTCTCTGCAAACTAAATCATTAAGATAGCAAACTAAAACTTGTCAAGGGCTAGCCTGTTCCAGGCTCTCGATCAGTGAGGACGGTCAAAAAAGAGAGCGGGTGACAAGTGGGATCAGCGCTTTTTTAATCCTCCACTGACAGAGAGCCTGGAACAGCCTATCCAAGGGCAAGTAAAGATAGAGAGTTACTTGCCCCAAAGGCAAGCTGGAATTCAAGTTTTTTTTTGAGCCCTGGAACTACTTATTAGTTCTTCTATATTGTGTTGATTCAAAGAGAAAAGTTGATTGTGACGATGTGAAGGATCAAGGCTTTGGTACAACAGCCACAACAATGATCACAATAATCAATAGGACAATAACCACCAGCATTCCTATGATAAAAAGAAAATTGAACAATTAATTTATAAAATAGAAATAATTTACTCATATTAATTAATTACTGCCATCAGCCAAGTAGTGGTCTTGCTTAAATAATTCACCTTTTAAGTTATTTCTCCCTAGCCTCTCCCCCTCATTTATACCACAGATGGTTAGACAAGAATTTCTTGACAGGTTTGAAACAGCA
The DNA here is from genome assembly GCA_019787425.1 of Platygyra sinensis. NCBI lineage: Eukaryota > Metazoa > Cnidaria > Anthozoa > Scleractinia > Merulinidae > Platygyra > Platygyra sinensis. Next base: position 10,389 of record JAHPZR010008607.1, read on the forward strand.
TTAGAAACATGACCTGTTACAGGTTATTTCGAGGAAAACTAACAGTCATAGAACACTCAGTCAACAAATTCTCTTTTTCTAGGTGAAATAATGATTAAGAAAACACAAAATGGTGCATCATTCTTTGACTTTGCTTTAGAAATTATTGATTTTGAAACTCACCACAAGTGGATGATTTTGCAGTGACTCTTTTGACATGTGTAGTTTCTTTGATAAGACGCTGGTTGGTATGATCCATTTGACTGTCTATGTCATCGAGTATTTCTGTAGGTAAAGGTAAGGTAAGGTTAAGTCTGCATATGGGCCAAGCACCCTATCAAGCCAAAGCTTATCCGGGTTTCTGAGCATGAAGTGACTACGAGTATTTCTACTTTCCCCTGGATGGGATGCTAGTCCATCCCAGGGGTACCCCCAGCATTACATTTGTTGGTACCTATTTAAACACCTGGGTGTCCTTGTCCAGGGATCGAAATTCATGGGCTGCTTGATGCGGAGTTGAGTGCAGTAACAGTGAGGCAACAGTGCCAATAAGAATTAGGGCGTCTTGTAATTTTGACCAATACTGGGACTCTGAAGGGGGGACATCCATATAAAAAGGATAGGGGTTCTTGTAGTACCTTTTAGGGGTTAAAGAAGCTGTTTAGGTGCCTCTTCAGTCTCAAAAGGTATATAGCAGAAGCTTTCACAGTATCTTTTAGGGTACTGAGCCAAAAAAACAGACAGGAGATATTTTACAAACAAGTTTACAAGTAGGAATTAAAAATTGTGAAATTGTCAGTTAATGTGTTGTTCTAGAATTGGTACATCTTAGGAGTGAAAAAATCCAAGCCACACCCACAAGACCGGATCTTGGTAACTCTTTATGTTACTTTTAAAATTCCCAAAAGTATCCCAGTCTTTTTTACACAGAAGCTCTCCTCCTCCAGGATTGAGATTCCCAGCGGGCCCTTCAGACATTATACCCATGTTAAACACATACAAAGCAACATTGAAACACTTATGGGGAACAGGGGTGGTGCAGTGGCAAGAAAGCCCACTTCCCACCTATGTGGTTCATCACTGTCCTTACTCCGAGTGTTCTTCTCTGGGATCTCTGGTTTCCTCTCTCCAAAAAAACAGATTAAACAGCAAATTCTCATACAATCTTGACGGACAAACAGACACTGTATTACGAATTCATCACAGCCCTTTCATGTTTTGTGGATAAATAAATCAGATAATTTTATTATCAGAGTGTGCCCTATGAATTTAGCATAATTTCATTGTAGTCAGAGAGTTCAAAGCTGAACTGACCATTGTGTGCATCAACTTCATCTGATATGGCTTGTCCCATAAGTTTCTGTCTTTGAATAATTCCTGAAAGGGCTTCTAGTCCTTGATCTTGTTCTGTTGTCAGAAAAAAAAACAAGAATAAACATTGTAGACACGTGTTAGAGTTAGTTTTTAGTGCAGAGTGCACTATTGGGATGGTTTGGGGGGTTGACGCCGCTAACGCAATATGGAAATAAGGCACTATGGCAATAAGGTGTAAACTTTAATGTTTGTTTAATTAATTAATTCCAATTAATTAATTAGCCTTGTTTTGAGGGGGTGGGGTAGGTACCTTCAAGTGCTACGTAAAACAAACTACACTTACATCCTCCTATTTACAACAGACAAAACTATATATGGTTCCAATATATTCTTGTTATCCTAGTGGTACTATTTTCTTAAGAACAAAAGAAATTTACTCGAGGCGCATGCGCAAATTGATTAGCATTAGTGTTATCTATATGTTTAGTAAACAATACATTTCATACACAATTACAAACGAACGTTAAGTGCTTTTTCTTGTGGTAGAACACAGCATGTAAGACGCATGCGCTCTAGAATTGTCAGCATGATACAATCCGATCTCGAGTTGAGAATCATGCGTGCGATACGATAGCAGTTATCTTTCAGGTAATATCTGTTCTTCCTTTTAGTACAAAGAACGCCTTTATGACAGCGTATCTTTTGGAATCATCCCTAGCTCGGTTCAAAAATGTCGTGTGCTATTTCGTGTTTGCTTTAAACAGGGCTTCTGATAGGGTGCGAAAAAAAATAGGAAATTATGCGGCCTTTTAAGTCTCATTATGCGGCAACAAAGGTCTATTATGCGATAAATTATGCGATTTCATTTTAGCTAATTTAATCTTGTTTTATTAGGTCTTAGAGGAGCACGATTCATTTTTTGCTGTTCAAGAAGCAATTAGAGCACATAGGAATGATGGAAACAGCTGAAATAAATCATTTGAAATGTTGCCTCATTTTAAATAATTGAAATCAGCTCAGATTGTGAATTGGGTCAATTAGTGTTACATGCAAATACACGTATTAAACCGAAAACAACTCCAGTGGACACAAGCATAGCTCATTTGCAGTGATAAATATGTTTAATATCGACCTCTATTGACGTGTATTTTCTTGCTGGGCATGCATGAAGTTATCACCTCTAATAAGAAAAGCAGACAACTAAATTAATGTAGTTGGGGCAATATTCCCAACCGCGTTTTTTTCCGCGTTCCGCTTGTGTGACTCTGCCTCAAGGTGCTTGTCCACCACACACTTTCGTAGATGATCCACTACTATGTTGCAGGAAGAGCAGAACAACAGATCATCGTCAACATGAAACGTTCCTTCAGGGTACTTTCTTGCCCTGTCGTTCGCCGAAATATTCACAGGAAGGTGCGATTTTTTTTTCTCCTCTGAAGAAGTGCTCGGCGTTTTAACGACAAACTTATCCATCAAGATGTGAGTTTCAATTAAAAGAAGATACGCTACATATTGCAAGCGACTCGACTATCGAGCAGTATTCATGCCTATACTTACATCGCAAGTATGAAGGGATCAAATGACATCTTTAAAATATATCAACGATTGTAATTGGTGTGTTTAGAAAGATGGATTGCCAATGATCACTCGCCTAATATTGAAAACTAGCACCAGGTCCCCAACATGTAAAATGACGCATAAAACGCCTTGTTGATCGTTTGTTCAACGAACGAACGCTTCCTGCCATTTGAAAGATAAAACGCCCCTAGATAACGATTAAAATATCGGAGAACTTAATACAAAGCGAGATTTTGGTCTTTCTTTTCTTAAATTGTGCGATTTTGAACAAATTGTGCGATTTTTCATGAATAATGCGATTTGTTGCGATTTTAGGTCGATTATGCGAAATCGCACCATCGCGTAATATCAGAAGCCCTGTTTAAAGAGGGAAACGAATGGATTTCCTCAGCCGCTTGTTTATTTTCTCCCTTCTGTAAGAGAAAAAGAAGTTCACAAGTGTATTCATTCGAAACATTTCCGAGTTAGCGGTATTAAAATTAGTAATGTCCTGACAAAAGAAACTTCTCAAATATTGCTGCAGACACTGTGGCACTAACGGAAACCTCAAATAAATTTAGTTAGCCTTTGAGGGGACTCATTCACCAATGTAGGATATAATATCGGTCATGTTGAGACAATCCTCCGTTGTATTTATCGATATTGTGTATTTTGAACTGGTTTATTGTTAACATCAACGTGCTATTCCGAGACACGACGTGACTATTTGATAATCAAATTAGCAATTGTTTATCAATGATATGAAAATCTGCCTCTTGAATGAAACAAAATCATTCCTCTTCCATTTTTTTCATAAGTCAATAACATAATTTCATTTTTCCCAGCAGGAAACAGGCGAGCATATCTTCCTTTGTATGTTTTTGAGAAAACAAGGGTATCAAGTTACAAACTTTGCGACGAAAACAAAAGTATCAAGTTACAAATGTTGGCATTGAAAAAATAAAATTATCACGTTTGCTAGTTCAACGTCTTTATGAATTTAAAATGATCAAAATTCAACGTAAAACACCAAAGTGAAATTTAAAACCGTCTTGACAAACACTAATTGTACATGTAAGTTATTTTTGGGCCTTAAACATGTTGAAGTAACAAGTTACATACAAGCAGTAGATGACTCAAAACGTACTGACAGACCTGCATAACACTCTGCACTATCTGAGATTGTCTCACTAGTTGTGCATTTTCAGTCTACTGTTGCTCTGAATGGTTGTTTCCACAGTCAATATTTATTGTTCATCTGTGTATATTGTCGTGAAAAAAAGAACCTACACCACTGCTCAAGGACCCACTAACCCATTAGCCAGGAACCTTTGCATTTTTCAGTATTAGTCACATGACCAAAGGCTTGGCCTGATGACATCATTACTGGTGTTACTGGGCATGAAAAAGTTAAAACACATGACATAACTGTGAACTAACTAAAAATGATGAGGTTATATGACAATAAACTTTCCTTAGCAATGGCTCGAAAAGATCAGTTAATGGGCCCAAGAAATGTGTCAATAATTAGTCAGTCAGTCAAATAGAGATAGTTGTGGGAGAAGTTTATAGAATATTCATCTTCTGCCTCCGAATGGTAAGGAAAAGGTAAAGCTTAGTGGCCCATCAGGCTTCAGCTCATCCTGGTTACTGTATCATGAAGCGACTAGAAATATTTCCACTCTCCATGGATGGGATGCTAGTTTATTGCAGGGTTACCCCAAGCATTGAATTTGCTGGCAACCATTTGTACACCTTTGTGGAGAGAGGGACTGTGAAAGTAAAGGGTCTTGCCCAAGAACATGGCACAATGCCTGTGGCCAGGGCTCAAACCCTAAAGCCCTAGTCAAATGGCGCATGATAGTTGATGATAGTTGATTCTCTCCTAACTATCATCAACCATCACCAACTATCATTCGCATGATCAAATGACCAAAGAATTTCGTGATAGTTGGCGATAGTTCACCGGCAGTCAGGCAAGCAAAGTCACAAGAGCAGCGAGTTCCAAGCTCTTTAAAATGTGAGCCCTAAGTGGCATTCTGTAAGACAAAATTTGTAAAAGTATGAATTTTTCCTGAAGAAAAAGGGCGGCAGCTTGTTTTCTGGTAATCGATTTGTTGGAGGAATGTATGGAAGATGAATCTGGAGAGAGTTGAGGGAAGAGAGGACAGACAAGGGAATGGATCAAAAGGAGAAATGAAAGCTGAATGTAAAAATTGGTGGAAGAATTGCGATTGGAGGACACCGCCTCTTACAATGAAGTGTTCTGTATAAACTGTGAAACATTTGAGGAAATATTGACCGCTATTGGGCCTGTGATTGCCAAAACAGCTGACCGAAAAACTATCATGAACTATCATACACGTGGTCAAAAGAGATAAACTATCATCGACTATCATGGAGACTTTGAACATGCTCAAAATAAATGACAGTTGACGACAGTGCATGATAGTTGGTGGTCAAACGGAAGCGTGCGCTTAAACTATCATCGACTATCATGGGCCGTTTGACCAGGGCTCAAATGCTCAATCTGGAGTACATTTACCATAAGGCCACTGTGCCTCCACCTTGCCACTGAATGTTTGAAATATCCTGACAACTGCAGGTACACAGCAGTATTTTGTATGAGTTTGTGTGTAAAATAAAAGAAGGAAAAGGAGAGCAAACGCCAAATAAAACATTTTGGCTGCAAAAAGTAAAATTAAAACCTGCACTCAAAACAAGATCATGAACAGGGTTAAGCCTACAGGTAAGTTGGAGATATTTTGTCAAAGCACAAAGCTTTTGCCAGTGGCCCTAAATCGTCTGCCAACTAAAACGTCCAATTTTTCTGCTGAGAAAAATCCACTACCTGCAAGCTACTCAGCAGCACTTTCTAGCTTGCATGGTGAACTGGTAAGTGCTAGTTTTCTGTTGCAAGCCTGCAAGAACTTCAGAAAATCCCTGGCAGAAAACCTTGAAGAATCTTCTTACAATCATGCAGGGCTTTCAAAGACATTCTCACTGATGATCCTTAAATCCTCTAAGATCTTTAGACAAAATCATTGACAATACTACAAGATTCTTGACGATTTTAGTCCATGTCTTTGCAGATCCTGGCAATAATTGTAAATATCCTATAAGACCCCTAAAGATTTTGGCAAGGATCATTGAAGAACTTGAGTTACAAGATCCTGTTATGAAGATCATCAAAGACCCTTAGGGATCTTTGAAAGATTTTCACCAGGGAATTCCCCTTCTTCTAAACATAACCCTCACTAGACTCTAAAACTTCCAGAAGCTAGTTTACATCATTAAAAAGCTGTAGTAAGTTGTGAAATACCTGCAATAATTTGTTGTTGCTGTCTCCTCATGTCACCAACAGACATATTGCTATCAGGGAAGGCCTCTGGCTCATCAAAAGGATTGGTGTCTCGTCCCCTTGGATCTGTTGCTAGTAATGAACTCCTGCAACAATAAAAAGTACAAGATTGTTTTCTAAGCTAGAACTTTTCCTTGAATTTCAGGTTTCAGACACAGTATATAAGTTGAAATATCTGACTTCACTTGACATCTGCCACCTTAGAGGTGGGGGATATTGATGGGAGGAGTGTGCTGAAGGGGGGGGGGGGGGTGTACCCTCACTCTGTTTTTATGTACATGTAGATATTCCTTTTATCTTTGCTAATTCTGGAATTCATTCAATAATAACATTTACACTTCAGAGTAGAGGTAGGTTTGCCGATTAAACTAGTTTGCATTTGAACTGATTCAACGTGCATGAGGACTGTTAATCCCCCATATGCTAAAAACATGCAAAAAAATCAGAAAAAATGATTCAGTCCAAACCTCTCCCACCTTCCAAAATCGCTTTGGCCTGCCTCTTGTTGGAATGCTGCATTCATCTGCCTTTCTCTAAAAGGGAAAAATTATGAAGACAATCAAGGTAAAGAACAATACAATCCAAACTTATTATGTTCCATGATTGTTCCATGAAATGAGCTTCATGTACATGTATTACATAGATCACAAAGATTCTCCCCTAAATAATAATCAGATATATTTTTAGACTGTCAGTACCAATATGCAAGTGAATGCAAGCAACATCTTTTGCACTGTGTGAGAAAGGTTTAAAGAGATGAGAGATACAGCAGTTGCATGTGCAGTTTATGCAACTTATTAAACAAGCAGTTGTGAAAAGATCCTAACAAAGACATTCAGACATAACAGAATCCAGTTCCATGAGCCATGCAAATACTAGTGTTGTGTTCTTGGTAATAGACAATGTAATGTCACAGTGCCACTCTCTAACCAGCACTATAAACAACTACCAGCAAAATAAATGCAAATCTCCTTCATGGTCACGATTCCTTTGTTTAAACTTGATGAATTATTAACATGATTCCCTAGTTTTGCATTGCGCATTCCTACTGCGCACGATTTTGGTGTCATCAGCGCACGTACAGGAGCGCGCATGCGTACAAAATGTAAGAGATTTCCCTCAAACTAAGCTCAATAGCAAAATAAATG
>JAHPZR010008609.1:0-13344 GCA_019787425.1 Platygyra sinensis
GGTGGAAAATGTTCCGCAACAGGTGCCAAAAACAAGTTCTTATCGCACGTATGTAACGTTTAGAGAAAAGGTAGTGTGTAGAAAGAACTGTCGTGAGTAAATTAACAAGACGGTTATAGTGAAAAGGAGTTTGTTATATCTTTTTAAATTACTGATTACCGGTATCAATCTTTAGTTATTGAGAAAAATCACTTTAATTGGCTTCCTAGCCTTGTTAACTTTTTAGTTATTTTAGGAAGCCAACACCCTTTTAGTTTGAATTTTATTTCATGCTAATTTCATTTTTTCAAGAATAAGGGTGAATAACGTCGTTGTCCTTGAAAATCAATGCGATGTTACTGAGAGAAGAAATTGCTCTCTCCACTCTGAACCTGCATCTGTTTTTATGGACATCTGCAAGATCGGAAAGTTACATCAAAAATGGCATTGAAGCATAGCGATCTTTCTTGTTTACAAACATTGACGTCATATTTCTTTTGATATTCAAATTTGCCAGCCACTGAACAATAGCATAAAGTGAGGGAAAGCTTTTGAGCTGTTGTACTAACCAATTTCAATCATCCCTTTTATTTAACAATAATTAAATTGTTTATCATTCCATTATACAACTTGAAAGCGGGAACTATATGGATAGCACTTTACCTTTCCTTATTCTGTGAAACATTTCACACAATATTGCTTGTAGGTACTGTTGTTGCTTTCAAGAATATATATTGTTTGGTTGCTGGTTTTTATATGCATTAAGAATGATAAATGGATGTGATGTAACCCAAATTATAATGTTCAAGTGAAGGTGATAGATTAATAACAGTCATTGTGTTAAAAAGGTGCCATGCAACAAACTGCAACCATTGTGAATCAAAACAGTTGCCACCGCAATGTTCCCTTTCGTAAACAAGCGATGGCATTTTCACCTAGCATCGAACCTAGAACCCCTGTTTCCTAACATCCCTCTTATACCACTGCCCTACCACGTTCATCCTCCAAATTTCTGCAAAATTTAATTATACAATGTGACTTTCTTAAATATTAATTAATGATAGAGCTGCCCCAACCTACAAAAAAAGCTAACTGCAAGCAAACCAGTGTGAATATTAACAACTAAGCACTTGGTGAGTGCATTTCACTCCATCAACAAATTATAACCAGTTTCTACCTTGTCCAGGCCTGAACTGAAGCAGATATGGCATCGTCCATTCTGAAAGGCTTGGTTACTAATTATGGCGGCCTTTATTACCAATTATGGCATTGCTTGTTTACAAAAGGGAAATAGGCATTGCCACTCTTAAGAGGCTTGTCTTTCCAATCAATTAAATCATTAAAATTGTAAATTATGCACAAATAAAATGAAGTGCACTGTAGTGATGTAATTATGTTTATGGCATTTGTGTTTACTTAGTTTGAGAAAAGGGGTACAGAGCTAGTGGAAGCTCTCACAAGTGGATACCCTCAGGACCCAAAAAAGGCATGCTTATCTGGAACTGTCTGCTTTCAAGAATGTTTCTCATAAGGGGCCACTAGGGGTGTGAGGGATGGATAAGAGATTCCCAGCTACCTAAAAATATTGTAAATACAAGAAATACTGCCATACTAAATGATCTTTTTGTTCTACTACCTTGTACAATGCTGCAATTATGGCAATAAAGGCAATAATGGAATACAGTATACTGCAGTACTAGGACTGGCCATTAGTAACAATTAACAGCAAATCATAATTGCAGCCAACATTAACAGTCTCACTGCAACAAAATGCAATGATACAATTCACAAATGTTTGAGTAAAACCAATGACTAGCCTTAATCAGACACCCTCAAAGTGACCAGGGCAGCTTTTGGAAATGCCCAATTATGGGAATAAGTAAATAAACAGCTTGTTTGGGGTTCAAACAAAGTTCAGTGCAGGCAGTTGTAAATAGAACTGTCTGCTTTAAAGAATGTATATTAATAATAAGAGAGCTTAAGACAGCCTCCACTGGAACTGGACTAGCCATGGTAGCCTAATGGTTAACATGCTGGACTCTAAATTGCTGTCCAGGTTTGAGCCTTGGTAGGGGTCATTACATTGAGTTCTTGGGCAAGGTGCTTTACCAAAACTCTTGTAATGCTTCTCTCCATCCAGTTGTATAAATGGGTAGCACTGAATTTAATACTGGGGGTAACCCTACAATGGACTGGTATCTCATCCATGCTATAGAAACAGAGATATGCTCAGATGGCAGTTTGGACCACCATCAAATTGAGGTTAAAACATTCTTCTGAGATTAGTGAGGCATACGAGGAGACAATATTGTTTTGCAAAACTGAACATTATATAGTGACCACTTAGTATTGAAATGGTTCTTTTCAGAACCACTCGAACCACCCTTTTCAGAGCCATGAAAATAAACAAAAATTGTCAACAATGCAGTCAATGATCCAATGTCAAAAGTAGGAATGGCCACAAAGAGAAACCTTTTGTCTCCCTCATGACAAGTAGGCTGTTGTACATTATGCTAGCATTTTTTCAAGCATTTTAAGGAGACAAAAGCATCGAGCATTATTCAAGCATTCTAGTGACATTTTTAAGGAAAATTAATATTTCTTCCACAGAATATAGAAATAAAAATTATTTTTACAAGAAAATGAAGACTAAACATAACCTCTTCAAGTAAGTATCACCAAAAGGGGACAAAGGATCAATAGAACAACAGAACATTTAGAGAATTATCTTCTGGTGTATTAAAACTTTTACATGCGTTGTTGATAACTTGTTATACTAAGTATACATTCTTGTTAAGCAGTCTGAACTGTTAATTGTGTTGAGATGTTAAAATTATTCTGAAAATTTAAAACCCCTATGCATGGGCATTAACCAAACATTTTAGTGATATTCTTGGTTGAAACCGAGCATTTCAGTGGAAAAAAATGGAGCATTAAGGTGGAGCATTTTAGTGGGAAAATAAAAGCTTAATGTACAAAAGCCTAATGACAAGTGACTGACAAAAAATATTTTCCATACCTATAAAATTTTTATGAACCACATCTGGTTTCCAACATATATAACTTAGGAGAAGTCAACACTTTAAAAGGAGAAACTGTTGAGGAAACCTATATCTTTATTACCTTAGTTTGTACAAATGAATTTACATAATATGTCATGCTTAATTTAATTTTGCTGCCACATACTTTAAAACAGCTGCATCTGCAAGACAACAAAGGCAAAAGACATTTTTCTCACTGTGACAGTTCCTAAACCAAATATAAAGTTATGGATAATATCAATATTTTTGTCGAGTCGGATGATAGTTCGTGACAAACTGATGTCACGCGATGGTCGAATGAAGCAAATTTTGGTCGTGGAAAATTCATCTTCGAGGTGAATTTTGAACAACTAGAACACCGGAAACATCCTTATTTCTATACGTTAAATTGTAGCAGAGTAACTATAGTTTCATTTCCTAAAGCCGATTCCCGTATCACAAATTAGTTTTTCGGATATTCACAAAACCGCTAGCTCTGTTAAGCTGGACTGGCCGATAAAACAGCGCTGCCAACGAGTGTCGTGAAATGAAATGCGGGGATATTTTGTTTGATAAGGTTTATAACAACACGGGTTGGCTTGAGTAAACTTTCACTCAACTTTAATCAAATGAATGCTTTTCATCAACAGTAGACAACAATGCCGCTCATTTTAAGAGCTGTAAAACGCGACGTGTTATAACCTGAATTTCGAGAATTGAATTCCGACCTCAAATCATTCATCCGACAAGTAGTAAACAGCGGAACACCGGAAACCAGGTACGAAATTTTGCCAGGGCATAGTGCACACATTAAACAGTCACCCATTAATGGGAATTCACGTATCACAAAGGAACACAAAAGTCTCGGAGGTTTGAAGACAAATTTTAATTTTGAGGTAAAACGAAATGTACATTTATCGATCACAAAATTCACTTCCCTTGAAAATGAAATGGATTAACTCAAAAACACAAAGGTACCCAGAATATGAAAAAATAACTTTAGAGCTATGCTGGAATCGAATTTAGTGAAGGACTGACGCAAAATAGAATGGTGAGGTGTTCTTGTTTAACCACACTTTGAAATCGAAAATGAGAACAACATGGTTTCCTCATCTCCGCAAGATGAGAAGAAGAAAAATCTAAAATATAAGCTCAAGGAACGAGTAATACGTTTTACTTACCACAGTAGCCATGCTCCTTTTGTTTAGCGTCGAATGAGGTCTGTGGTTCTCTTCGGAGTACTGCAAAAATGAATCCACGCTTGCTTTGCTCCATCTTTGTTGCAAGAAAATCGCCATCTTTGTCGATGACATGTGTGCACGAAAAGCGGATTACCAAGCCTAAAATTGTTATCACCGATACGAAACGGGCATTTTTCTCTTCACTTTGAATTGCTTTTCACGGTTACATGCTTTAAATGACTTACTGAGGACCTATTTCAGAATGATTCTCCTTCGAAGGTTCGGTTGTCATATTCAACAGCAACGAAAACCGCGCGTCCGCGCAATGCATTCACAAAAGAGCTAAAGCGAAAGAGTTTTTTACTTTTTCGCGCATGCGCAGACAAAAGTCACCCTTGTTGAATCTAGTAGTTTTTTCATTTATATTATTAGGGTACTTAGTCGTCCTTTCTCCATCACTCCCTCACCTCATTACTTACTTCCTTACTGTTCTATTCCTCCATCGTTATTCACTGACGTACTTCCTCGCTGCCTTCCTCCTTCGTCCCATCCTGGTTTGCACACTGACTTAATGACCTATTTATTTTTTTTATTATTAAGTAATTTCTCTATGTATTACTATTATCTCTCCTTACTATCACGTAATATTTCTGGTGGATGGGCCTCTGGTTCTAGTCCTCACATGGTGGTATACTGCCTAAAGGTCCCTAAAGTTTGTCCTGCGAGGTGAAAGTCCACGGGATTACGCTAATCTGTTGAGGTCGTTGAAGTTTCCACCTTCAATTAGTATCAGTGGCATACCAGATCGCCTTGCAAGTCATGTGAATAGTACTGTTCCTGGGTTCTTTTCTTCAAACCTTGGCAGGTTCTTCCCTGCAACAAGAGATAACCTCGCTTTTGCAGAGCTAGGCATTCTTGAGAAGCAATTGCCATGGATCCATAACGAGGGAGCGCCGTTTCTGTCTTATCTCGACAGACCTGACAGGGAAGTCGACTTCGGTTTTACGGCAGGGTACATCCAGTCACCCAAGTATCGGACGGATACTCCCTCAGTGACCGTTTCCACGAGAGAAATTCTTCGCACAAAAGGGCTCTTCTGCGGCGTGTTACCCTGGTCCCACAGTTGAATGATAATACTGAGACCGAGGAACAGCTCCACAGCTTAATTGACCGCTTTAATTATAGCCTTAACACCATGAAACCAATAAACCATTTGTTCATGATGCGCCTCAGAGTACACCTGCACAATTCAGCCGTTAACAGCACTTTTAAAGCGAAAATAGGTAGCACGTTCAGTGCACAAGCTGGTCATGTAGTAGAGACAGAGCTTGACAGCTACGGCAGACTTCTGCTCAACCACGGCAATGCACGTTCACTCCAGAAGCAACCTGATCAGAGGTTAAACAGAGCAGCCGATACAGCGGAAACAGAACCGCCCTTGTCGCCTATTATACCAGTGTCCGCTTCTAATTGTAAACGTAGAGATGGTAGCCCGCCTTCAACCTCGGCAGGAAGACACACCGCTTATACTAAGAGTTTGCCTTCCCTTCCATCAGCCATGCCTGCCAATAATCCGATCAAACAGACGCCAGGGTTACCTGCCAATGGCTTGAAGAAAACAAAGGTGAAAACGGTAAACTGTTAATTATTAACTTGTAGTTACGTTAGAATTAGTTTCAGTCAAAGAAACTGGCTAGCACTCACTACAGTCAGTACAACTCGGGCCCCATAATGAAGAGTACCTTGTTGGAATCTGCAACGGCAATCATTACTTCCTTGCTGTATCGAGAAAATGGATTCAAAATCAGCAGGGCCGGGAAACAGAAAGGTATGTTGCGGATGCTTTCATAATAACTCACATTTCGTTGTTGACTGAGATGTACCGTTCACTTTACTGAGAATCTTAATACGGAAAGCCTACAGTCCTTCGTTGTGTCGTCCTTAATACAGTACAATGCTGAAACTGAAGTTGTCCTTAAATTAGCTATACTTTACCTTACATTGATCGACTATTTTTGTGCAAGCTATCTGGGCAAATACATACCGGTTTAAGGCCAACAAATGCCGTATATTAACCAATAATGTACTAGTAAGAGTATTCTATCTACTGTCATGTTCATCATGTTCATCACGCAGGAGTGGACAATGCCGACGATGATGAGGGTGACGCTGGTGGAAAGCCTACCTTGTTGGGTGGAGAAGAATCAAGTGTGTTTACTCTTATTGATTAGTAATTAAAGATCTGTGGGCAGTTATATTCCACTTTATTACTCCCCTTTACTATTAAGACACCAGGAGAGAAAGGACACATGAAAAGTAGAATACCCTTGCATCGTTCGCTGCTGAATCATGGACTGGAACTCGCTTACATTTTCTACTTTTGCACGCAAGCAACTAGAATGAGCATTGTCGCTTCTGTAGCATGAAACCTATTGTAACACCCTCCTGCGGCCCGTGTTCGCACCGCTCTATATACGGAACGCCCATTCCTATTTGGATAACTCGCTAGCAACACGGGAGTCGTTTTGCGTTTCTGTCCATTATTACATTGTGTCCATAGTTCTCAATGCTGCAGGATAGCAGCCATTTTTGCAGCTGTCTTCCATAGCTCGATTTGGAACGAGAACAAAGTTATTGGAGCATACCTTTCCCTTGCAGATGCAGAGAAAACGGCTTCAGACCACTTGTCAGGGAAAGCCCCACTATGGGATCCGCTTAACTCACATGACCTAAACACGGTAGCTTCATGATACTTTATTACCCGGAGCAGCATTTTGCTTTCGATTCAATCTTTTTGATTTGGAATCCTCTTGCAGACGATTCCGAGAGCTGATATCTAATCCTCAATTTTAGGTAGAGAACGCCTGGACCTTACCGCATGATCAAACTGATATTGGGAAGGTTATTGTTCAGCGATACAACATCGCACTGACATGACTGGATATTAAAAGAGTTCAAAATCCTGTAAATCCAAGCGAAGTACAGGTCATAGACGACACAATTTCTTCCAAGGAGTCCTTCGTATCTGGTTGGCTCAACGACGAGGTAATTTTTAAACTAATCCTTGAGTAGAGGACGTCTACTTCAAAATAAAAAATAAGAAGTCAATCCCTCAGTAACGCAAATTGTTTTTTTGTTTTAAAGGTTATCAACTTTTACTTGTCCCTTCAAGAAGAAACCTCAGCAATGCTGGTGAGTGTGCGCAGAGGCATGTTAATTTTACCCAGAGAACTTGTTTCAATTAAAATACTCTAGATTCGTTTTAACCTTCTTCTTTACATCGAACAGGGGGACGGTATTGTGCACTTTTCGTCGTTTTTCTATATGAAACTGGGAGAAGGAAACATGGAAGACATCGTGCGTTGGCAAAAACGAACGGTAAGAGTTCCTGTAATACTCGCCCTAGTTCGACTCAGTCAGACTTATCACATGACCCGGAGCAAGAGAATTCGAAATACCTTTTGTTTACATCAGTTTGTGAACCAGGTACGGTGTTTGGTCGAACTGCTTTTTTTCAACCGTGGCAGTATCAATGTTTTTATGAAAGGAATACTTGCTGCATTCACATATGCATCACTTACTGGCGTTTCCTATTAAAACATGAGGCTCATTTATAGGCTATATTTGCAGGTTGAAATCAAGAAAACAAACGCAATAGTTTTTCCCGTTCATGTGGATGGGGATCACTGTTGCCTTGGGGTAAGGTCCTAATGCGCACGTATATGTAGCAAAACTGTATAGAAACAACAAAGCGTTGCTAGCTTTTGTTAACAGTTTTTTTTTCCGTTAATGTGTTAGCTTATATGCCCGCAAGGAAAGGCCAACAGCTATACCAGGAAATCAGTTGTTAGTAAAAACATCAAAAATGTGGTTTCGTAAACTCAGAAACAAACTTGAAACCTTGAGCATGGCTACCATTTTTGCTGACGGCTAGTTCAGAGTCACCTTAAGAAGAAAAAATGGGTTTAAATTGATCCCCCCTATCTTGTTATACTGAGCCTGTCAGCATCAGTCTTATAGATAGCTCTCCTGTATATTTTGTTATAGATATGGCGAAGAAAAGGTACTGATTTAAAGTAAATTTAATAGAGAAATAAAAAATTAAATGAATCAATTGCTCTTTTTCTTTAAGGTGATAATTCTAACAGCCAAAAAGATTACCCTTTACGATCCGGAAGGAAAACGTAAGGATTTGGCAATGGACTTCTTTGCGAATATCAGGTGAAGCAATTTAGTGCTCTTCGTAAATGTTACCATTTTAAGCGATTGACAGCAAACGTCGTTCCGTTTAAAGAATTTCGTGTTGTATCAAGGAAATCAAGGCTAAGGGCAAAGATGACAGACTAACATAGATCTTATCAAGGAATGCATTATTAAAGCTGTATTTTGCAATTTTCTTAATGGGCAATTTTTATACGGCTTGAATAGGATGTACCTGAAAGCAAAGTCCGTGGATGAGGGCTGGAAGGAATTTACTTTAGACCACTGGAGAGAGGAGTTTTGGGGGCAACCTGTCCAGCCCGACAGAGGCAGCTGCGGCGTCTTCGTTTGCCTGGTGGAGTATTTCTTAGCTTCCTTCAAAAACTCAAACCTGCATGTAGGCTTGTGGACAGCATCCATTTTAGCAAGATCACCATTACTATTATCCGTTACTTTTACTTCAACTTTGACTGTCATTATTATTAGGCAAAATTGTTATTGCCATTGTGATTGGTATTATCACTGATGTTCTTGTTGTCCTTATTATTTGTTATCATTATCGCTATGATGATCAATATCTTCGCCAGCACCATTATCATAAACTGCAGTCATAGTCGTTGATACATTTTATTACTTGGAAACAAGCAAGAAATTGATTTAAGCTAAGAGCAAAGTCTTGTCGCTTTTATCCTTAGATGGCACAGCGATATTTTGACAAATGCGATGTGGAATTTGAGAAGGTCAGTTATGTCGCCGTATGCTAGGAAAGGGTAATTTTTCAACCCTTTATATACATCAGTGTACACGTAGGTCTCTTTGCCACCAAGCGAGTTTATGGATAACGTTGCACTTCCCAACTAAACTTGATAGCATACACAGGTACAAGTGCACGAAATACTTAAAGTACGCTGGTGATTTCGTCATAAAGTTTCATACGGTTATGATGCGCGCATGCCTGCGCCTTGGCGTACCATAGCAGTGACGCTTCACGAAGTTCCGTTCAGTTCACTTATGTTATCCTTGAATGGTAATGATTCCCTTGTCTCAGTCTCGACTAATAGTGAGATTCTGGAGGAAAAAATTACCTTTTGAACTGTTGACAAATTTGTAACGGCAAATTGCTTCTCAAAGTAATGTGCTCGCTTTTGATTGTTTCGTCAACAGTGGAATCCAACGGGCTAACGTTAATGCATGCATATGCATACGTACCACGGAGGCTTCCCTTTGCCTAAGTCTAAAAGCTAGAATTTGCTGCTTCTAGGTCGATGTTTCAACTTTGAGGAGGATAATAACGCGGAACTTGCTGCGATGCGACGAGATCATCGATCGATATCGGTAAGGATAGCAAGAGAGTCTATGATAAAGGAGGAGTCAGGATAGAAATATCTGATTTGATCTCGTCGTAAGACTCCTCACCACACCATGCGTGGCCATTTTTACATCGCGCACGGATCTATTATGCTATTTGTAGTACCGACCAACGTTTAAAAGGTATCGGTTGTACCGTTCGAATGATACGGCCCAGTTTCTGGAGTTAAAATGCAATCACTTTATGTTCGATATGAATAAACTTGTTTTCAATAGCACGATATAACAAGTGGGTGTTGTTTGATGACCCTGGAAATCATTTTAAGATGGGCTTTTACCTAATAGAGTGATTTCCGAATCGTAATTTCTAACTAAAGTAAAGTGATCACAGTGATCGTTTAATATCATTTCTGAAATTCAGCAGGTTGAGCAAAGGGTTAAGCCATCCGGGTCAAGACACAGACAGAGAGAAACAGGTTCTAGACAACAGTATAACTGGTCATGACAGCAGAGACACAGACACTAATGGCCGAGTAGGTACAGTCGAAGACAGAAGTCTAGCTCGACATGCATTTGAGCAGACTAAAATTAAACAGATAGAAAGAAGGGTCACAACACAGGTGGAGGCAAACTGAATAAGTGGATGGAGACAAAGGCACAGCCGGGCAATCAAAACGAGACACACAGATGGATGGACAAGTAGCTGGACAAACTGCAAGCACACAAATAGAAAACTCCGACACAATTTCCAAAACTAACAGTCATACCACGAAAAGCGGAAAACGAACAAGAATGGAGTTGAGACGCCGATCCTAAATTAAGGTGTTTATTATATCTGTCTATTTTGTCGTTCCTTGTTTTTGCGTCTACTTTTAACTGACAGGCAGCATAGAGAAATAGTGGAATGGGAGTTACGGTAAATTAATATGGTAATAATACTGCAAAAAAAAATGAATTTAAGTGAACTGACGATGTATGTCTTGTTTCTAAAGAAAAAATACAGATTAGGGGAATGGCTACTAAGTAAGCCATCAACCAGAGCAGGGAAATCAAAAAAGCAGTTGGTGAGTACTAAGATCAAGTCTCTACAAAACCATAGGAAGATTTTTCAAACCATTGTCACACTTATTTCTTGATAGTTTATGAATATAAACGTGATAATATATTTTTACCCTCCGTTTAGGGAATGGACCCTTTGCCAGATAGCCCCCAACGCACCAAACGCAGCCAGTATGAGCCATCAAACACCGACGGTAAGTCACGGAGGAATTATAATTGTAATTATTATATTGCAAAAGTTTGAAAGTTTGTACTTAATATGTACCATATTCTCTCATACGGGAATGGTTGACATGAATCAATCTTCAAGGGAGGAAGGAAGTGCAACATGGCTGTGCATAGGCATGGCTTCTTTTATCTTATACCCCTCGTAAAATCTTACCGCTAGCCAGACGTTTAATTCCATGTGCATATAAGTAGTTATAGAGGATCAGAATTAAGCCTTGTTACTGCCTTCCCCTGCCTTCCCTGCCTTCCTCCATACTAATGAGGTGCCTTCCTGCATACTAATTCGGTATAGGTTTACTAATAAGCGTCACTCTAGTACAATACAAACAAAAACTGTCTAGGTAAAATGCGTTCCTGCATACTAATAAAGTGTCTTCCTCCATACTAATAAGCGTCACTCTAGTACAATACAAACAATATAAAAAAGACATTTATTGACAACGAAAGCTCCAACAACTACAAAGTGTTTAACACAAAGTAAATCAGGAAATTAAGATGCAATGAACAATAAGACTGATGTCCCCTTAGCAAAGAAATAAACTGCAATAGAACAACACACTAGATATCGGTTTGAAATACATTTTTATTGAGAACAAAACACAGTAGTTCTAGTGGAATGGGTTGCTTCACAAACAATCGATTAAGCAAGAATTACCGCTTATCAATGGCTAGTTCTGTCGATTCTAACCAATCAAATCCATCTGTATCTTTCAGATCTTTTTGGGTTTCCATCAGTTTTTGGAAGGTGTAATCTTTCTTCATCGCTCGCATCCACTGCAAATACTCTAAAAATACTTTTCTCAGTTCTTTTCTGTAGAGAGGAAGGAGAGCGTTCTGCGCTTTAAGATGAGCTACATTTTCCGAATCTCCGTTCCTTTCGTACTCGTCGACCAAAGCATTGAACTGAACCTCGTGGCGTTCCTGCGCTTCATCTAATATGCGCGACCAAGGGTTTAAGCGCTCTGTCACTTCTTGGGAAGAATCCGTTTCTTGGCTAGATTGGGAAGAATCCGTTCCTTGGCTAGATTGAGAGTCTTCACTGTCTTCGTAATATCCATTACCTCGTTGAAGAAGGCAGTATTTATAACCGTCGCTCCAAGACATTTTTTGGGTTTGAACAGCACGAACTTTGACAGCAAACCGAACAGCAAGTGGAACGCCGCCTTTAAAACAAGCAGTGAAAATGTGAAGCTTATGGGACACGCTTTAGTGTGACAAGCTACTGTTACTACAGGCGGGGTTACTAAGCTCTCTTCTCTGTGTTCGGCCCTTCATCGTCTCCATACAAAGTGAGCCACTCAGGAACTGAATCTGCTGTTGTTTTATAATGTTTGATGTTATTGGTTGCTTTTCTAACGCCCCTTGGTAGAGATTTCAGTGATTTCTTTACTCCTCTTGGTTGAGATTTCAGGGATTTCTTTACTCCTCTTGGTGTTGAAAAGTGATGGACTATTGTATCCTTTTCCTCTTCCTGCACTGATAGAGGTGTTTCACTTGTTGAAAGTCTTAATACCCGGCTCGTCTTTGCTGGATAGATCATCACCCTAACCTTAGGTTTTAGTTTCGCTTCTTGTAACCACTTCCTTCGATTGATATAATCTAATCCATGTACATCTGTAAGATGATTAGACAATCTAACGAGATATTTTGCTCCACAATTCGGAAGTGGGCAATCACGGCACACGCGTTTAGTCATGTTAACAGAAGAAAAGAAGAAGAAGAAAATACAGAGCTAAAGAAATCATTACAGTGGGCGACAGATGAAGTAAACGATTTGCGAAACAACCAGAGTGAAATGAGAGCCGAACTGAACAACTCCAGAGACATGCTGCAATGTGTCCAGCAGGATCTCCAGATTCAGACCATACGCAGCATTAAAATCGAAGCCCAGTCAAGGCGGAGTAACATCTTCGGAGTGCGGGAAGCAGAAGCTGAAAGTAATCCGTACGAAACAGAGGGGATCGTAAAACTTCTTCTTGTTAATGAGCTCAAAATGCCAGAAGAATACGTGACGAATTTAAAATTCGAAAGAGTACACCGAATGCCAACTAAACGCTCAGCAAAGACACCAACAAATAGACCAAGACCTATTATAGCCAAGCTGACTTTTTACAAGGATAAGGGCCGTATATTTAAGCACGTGAAGAATATCGACCTTGCGTTAAAGATCGGCGTCGCAGACGACTATCCCAAGGAGATAGACGAAATGAGGAAGGCGCTACTACCAGTGCTAAGGAAGGCTAAGAGGGAAAAGGCTTCAGCCTCGTTCAACGTGGACAGACTTGTAATTAATGGTCAAATTTACCGTGGACCCGAAACTGAAAATCTCCCTTTCTATGCAAAAGTTTTGTCGTCGTAAAACCGCTATC
>JAHPZR010008610.1:0-17500 GCA_019787425.1 Platygyra sinensis
GCTCTAAATCGATGATACTTCGTTCCCCGATAATGATGGTACTTCGTATGTGTTATAACAGCCCAACTTCTAACTCTTACAAAAATGCTTCAAGATGTTTTTCCTTTCTCCAGTTACTGTTTGTCCTTTATCATTCTATGTGAAAAATAAACAACAAATGGCCAAAACGAACGACCGAGTATTAATTTTTCGCTTTTCTGGAGACGAGAGCTTGACACGCTTGCATGTGCAGTAATAATTCCAGTTTTGTTGTCATTCGGGTTGGGCGGAAAGTTCACAAGAACAAGACAGCTTAGTGTCCATCAATGCAGAAGTTTAGTTTTATGCATACCGTCTGTCGGAACTTCAATTTAAAGCACACTATTGCACGCACTTGGACTTTCATTTAAAGAAATCTAAAGACTCATCTTCAACGTAAAAGGCACCTTACCACCTTTGATGATACGCGACTTTCGAAAGCAAAACACCCGCGGAAACGTTTCCAAAATTTCCGTCAATCACACATGTTATCGACAGATCAGATCGAAATCCACATATCACAGCCCGCTAGCATGACGTAAAGAAGGTCTGAAGGTCACACTAGTGGCCGTGATTGGTGGATTTCGATCCGATCTGTCGATAACACGCAAGACTGACGCAAATTTTGAAAATTAAACGTTTCCGCGGATGTTTTGTTTTCCAAAGTCGCACATCAACGAAAACAGTGGTAATGGGGGCTTCACAGTAACGGAGCTTTATAGCGGTGTTACACTTAAACTTAACGCGCCTTCATAATACCGTTGTAAAGTTCTTTCCGGTTAGGTTGTCATTTCGTGCCGTGAAAGTCCCATTTTGTCCATAACTTGGTATTTACATCGTTTGAACCGTGTACGTTGGTTCAACCGTTACATGCAGGGACCGCGGCAGGGGAGGGGTTGGTAGAGCTATAGCCCTACCACTTTTATCGCTGGAAATTATTTTCTAGGGCTTCAGATGGTGCGCTTGCTGCAAATGTAAGATTAATGGCGAAACACTGACCTAACATTTGTTTGTATTGGCTAGATTTTTTTTAGCCCCGCCACTTTACCATAATATGATTTTTGTGGGGTTTAAACAGGCCCTCTGTGAAATTTAGATCTTTTCTTTTTCTAAGAGAACCCATTTTACATCTACATAGTTTTTGGAGTTTTTCGAAAACCCCCATTATTTCATTTAAATTGTTTTCACAGCCTTTTCAAGGCCCTCTATGTTAATTTATATCAGTTTTCACATGTTACTTACAGCCACCACTTCCAACCCCTCACCCGTAGCTCCTAGTTTTCCATTCACAGACTTTTTTTACAGGCGGCCCTAGGTTTATTTACATGGTTTTTACATGTTTCATACAGGCCCCTTTTCTTCATTTACATGGTTTTTACGTGTTTCTTTCAGGCCCCCGTTTTTCATTTACATGATTTTCAGTTACAGGGTAACAAACAGGCCCCATTTTTTCATTTACGTGGTTTTTACATGTTACCAAACAGGCCTCATTTTTTTCATTTACATGCGTTTTACATGTTTCATACAGGCCCCCTTTTTGCATTTCCATGGTTTTTACAGGGTTACAAACATGACATTTCCAGAATTTTTTATAGCATTCGGTTGAATTATATACACATTTTTACATGGTTTTGTAGAGCAATTTACATGTTTTTTAAAACAGTAGATACTGTTAAAGTGCTTAAAACATTTACAGGCTTTTTACATGTTCTTCAAATAATCTTTGTCGAAACAGACAATGTAAATCACAATTTATAGAATATTTACATGCTGTATCAAAAGCTGTAAATTTCCTGTAAATTTATTTTACAAAACCCCAACATGTAAACTGAAATTTACAAATAATGTAAATCAAGACTTACATGGTGTAAATTAAAATTGACATGTCCATCAAGTGGAAATTTTCAACTTTTCCAGTACGCGTTTACCAAAGTATGTATTCTTGTTTTACAGTCGTCTTCGTCCCTGTCCTCGTAGCCCGCTGCCCGTAGAAATGCGCTGATTTCTTGCCATATAGGCTTCTTTCTTGTACAGGATAATAGTTTTGTTTGTATATTTTCGTCTCCCCATTTCTAAAGTAACAACATGGTCTCTCTGTTCTCCCAAACTCTGCCGCGAGTTTTTTTAACGGCGGCCATTTTGGATGTGTTTAATTAAACGCAAAAGTTAAACAACCTCGTCAAGGTAGTTTTATAAAACACGGCTTTAGACTTGTTTTGTTAAACGCGCCCACGGTGTGAACAGGCAGTTTAATAAAACAAGTTTATTAAAACACGATTGAAACATGTTTAAGCTCGTTTAAGCTTTGGTGTGAACGGGGCATTTATTTCAGTAAATGCCCACTTCTGGGGACATTTTTGTTGGGGCTCCATAATGTCCCTATATTCTGACAAGTCCCCACTGCTCTGTTGTGTTTTCATATCTAAGTACCTATAAGTGGGCTGGGGTAAGAGCATACAGCACTACGCTTCAGTGGAAGACGACGGGCGTCACTATGACAAATGAAAAATAACGAATGCTCTCTTCACTGGTTTGAATTGTAATCACTGCAAATGATGTGTGCAGCATAAATTAGGCCTTCGCTGAACTGAAATCAAAGATGGTGTATACGTAATTTAAAACTGATTTTCCATGTTCAATCTACAGAAGGTTCAACTTTTCACTTTATGGGTTTACGTTCGTCAGAAAGCACATATAATTTTCTCGCGACTATTCCTTTTACCAATTTTCTTTCTCCTCGCACCAATGATCGGTATATTTTAACCCTGCAACTTTCTATGCATAAATAAATTACTTCCGCTTCAATACAAAATTGTCATAACGCAGAGGCTCGATTGTCCGCTATTACAATTGAAAAATCGAGGATAACTTACTTCTGCTACGAGATTTTCGTTTTCTGTTGTAACAATGTTTGTCATTTAAAGCAATATCACCACGGTTTCGGTCAGTGATAATTTCTTCACGTACATGAACTCTGTTTATCACTCATGGGTCGAAACTTACATTCCAGAGTTGCTAACGGTTAAAACCCCATCTAAATCGAACCATTTTCTCTAGTTGTCCAATAGATATGTTTTAATCATTAAGCACCAACTGCCGGGGATTAGTAATTTGAAACATTTCGCTTTCCTGTGATCTAAAAATGGGTTTGTTTACAATGCATAATCACACCAAGGCCACCTACGCAATCTTTTGTTTGTTTTTTTTTTTTCCCCTTTGCCAATAGTTCTAGCCACTGGCAAAATTAGTAACATATATCCAATTTCTTCGCCTTGGACTGGACAAAAAACGCTAGTAAATTAAAATTCCTGAAACCTTGGCCTCGATACTCCTGTAATGGCATTAAAACAGCATGCCTGAGTGATGTAGGGGAGTCTGAAGGCTGCAGCGTGTCGAATTCAGACACACGCTTGCTATTTTTTTGCCTGAACATGCCAAGGCCTATCCCTGTTTCATATAAAAGGTAGTTTTCCCTGGGGTTTAAATTGCATTTTTAATTTTCAATAAATGCCATGCTCTATCTGGTATGAAACATTATTGAGTGAACTGCGGAGTGGTATGTGGGACAAGAAGATCTGCTCGCGACAACGCAAGAGAATTCAAGCACTAAAGAGAACAGAAGTGAAATCGGTATAAGAACTCAATGGCAATTAGCTGAAGTAAGAGATCAGTAGGTAATGTGAAATCCACGTTCAGAGCTTAGCACCGTCAACAACTGGCCCGAGTTACGAAAGTTATGCGTAAGCTACCAATTAGGTGTAAATACCCAAGGCTACATCTAAACTTCACCACAGTAGCTCAAACATTAAGAATCACTGGATCAAATCCTAAAGTCTGGCAGCTTTTTCCGCAGTATTTTCGCAAGTAGCGTTTGTCATGCCATAGCTTCTTAAGTCCTGAGCTTAAGAAAGCTGCGACCATCAAGATGAAAGCTACTGCTAAGTACCTCCGTCTGGCAGTGTTATGTAGGCTGTAAAAGGTGGTCATAATTTTCGAGTCTGTGGATGGACTCCTAAGGTACGACGATTCAAATGAAAGATTTTAAGCAGGTATTTTCGGAGGTAATATTTATTGCACTTCCTTCAGAACCCTGAGACAATTAAGACGAAAGCTATTGATTACCACCTCCCTGTTGTATTTTGCAGTTAACTAAGTTGTGCAAGGTAATTCTGAATTTTGTGTCCGTGGATAGGCTTATTAAAACCCATGTTTGTTGATATTTTCTGGAAGAAATGGGTTCAAAGGGAGCGAAATTCGCTCATTTGGGTTTTTAACGTAAACATTTTTCTCTTTGTCTTAGGGCTGTTCATGCGGTCTACAAACGAAAAAACTCGAAATGGCAAACTTCACTAAGATACAACTCTCACAGCTCCTCAGCTCGTTGCATCAAATGCACTTACTCCTCAAAGGCGTGCTGTTTCCCCATATCCATCAGCGGACGTGCAGAGAAGTTCAGTGTTGGAGAGTCGAGATCTCTTGACGTATGCTAAGATGGTCAAGTGAGCGCGCTGAAAAATCATTCATTGAAACTTAAAATATTCTGGCGACATGATCACGTGATCAATTGCAAATTCACATGTCTGAAACTTTTCACTAAGAAGCCATTATTCGCGATTTTGTGCAAAAGGTAAGAAAATACTCAAAAGTTTTCCCATAATATGCATTCTTTCGGATCAGTTTGTAGGCAAATGCATTCCGCCATAGCAAAGGGTCCATCTTACAGTTTTTAGTATAGTAAACTAGCCCACGAACAGTTGTTTTCATGGCAGGGTTATAACATTGTAATCGTTCGCCGGCTAACATAGGCATCGCTGTCGTAAGGAGCATCTCCCTGTGTACAAAAATCAGGCTTTGCAAGACAATTTGCGAATTTCAACGCTCTTCAAAAGACCACGTTCTTTAAAATAATACTGATCTTCCGACAAGAGCTTAAACGCGTGGTCTGAAATTCATAATTCAAACCCACAACACGACAAACCAATAAACTGGAGCATACCCAGATTCAAGATTTACAGTCGAGATTTACGGACCACAAAACATGGCCGCCAAAAGCAGTTATATTTTTGCCTTACCATATGTTAACATTGGAAAGAAAAACCCAGTATAAACCCGCATTGTTTTCACAACCAAAAAACGCAAGAACCATCTCTTCCAGAGACTCGGTTTGCACATGTCTTGAGTGCAAGCAAGAAACTTAACCAATTTTCTCTTTAGGACTATTTTTGCAACAGAGGTAAGGCTGATTTCCTATTTGACAGGTTGAACTTGTAACTAACACCAACTTAACGAAATTCACACCTCTAATTACAACCACTACTAGCTACACATCCTCTTTGTGCATCGGAGGACTCAAAAATTAGTCTCGTACAGTGTTCATTTGCATCTTGACTTAAAAAGATTAGCTACAAAATGAATGTGTTTCTTAATTTTGCAGACATTTGGAACATGAACGCAGAAAACGTAAGTGGAAAAGTCCCCTGTTACTGATCAGTTTCGATATTAGCTTTATTAAATATATCCTTAGAGTTAATGAGAGTTAAGAGTTTGTAAATAACTATTGGTCTAAATAACTTGTAATAACCTACACATTTTTTTTTTCGCATAGGTTATTTATTTATTTATTTTTTAATGTTAATATTGTATTAATATATATATTTGTGTGTGTATGTTTTTATACTTTAGATGCACAGCTTCATTGTAAATAAGTGACTTAGCTTTATGGATTCTGTGCCTAATAAAGTATCTCATCTATCTATCTATCTATCTATCTATCTATCTATCTATCTATCTATCTATCTATCTAATGATTGAAAGGATGTCCTTTTGAAAATACATAATTAAAGCCATTATAGTCTTTTATGAGCTCACCACTTAAACTTGAAGAAATAAGTCAACATTGATTCGAAGCTAACTTTAATATGTCATTCCCTCTTCTTTTTATGCAAACTACACGTAATCTATCGGCAACCGCCAGAAAAGAAGGTAAGTCGTTTTATCACTGTCTGGTGCAACAGTCAACAGTCAGTCTTTGGAGTTTGATTTGATTTGATTTAGAGTTTATTTGATTTAGAGTCTCCCAATTAGTAGAGCACCTGTGCTCGGCTAGAACGATTTGAGACTTATTATTATTTTTAGAATTAAGCACAGGGTTTTTCCCGAGGGAAAAATATCGAGTCAAGTCCCATCCCGAGACCTCAGACTTCCAGCACTTTTATTATTATTATTATTATTATTATTATTATTATTTGTTGTGTTAGTGTAATTTTCCTGCCAGTGAAAAAGTGCTTTCTCTCTGAAACATTTCTACGTTCTCTAAAGACAATATATTTTATATAATATTTTGGGGTCAATTACATGGACCAAACAGCCCCAGTTTGTTTGGCAAAGAGAGTGGTGTTTAATTTTGCAATGCTATTGTAAAATTATAAATTTAGAAAAACTCTGTCCAGAAATTGGCTTTGTCGCTGGTCGCAACACTAGACCTAGACCTGTACACCAAGCTGGTCACTGGTCTAGACAGTTTATACGCTATTCAGATACCAAGGCATTGGTGTTGTTATCAGTAAGATTAATTCTCAGCTATCTAAATCAACAGAAGCAGCCGAACTCCAAACTTTCCACAGCAATTACCAGGTACATTCCCCTGTAAAAGGACCGTTTGCCGCACATGTCTCCATGTTAACTCGTCGCCCACAATTTTAACACCCAAAGGGCATGTTAACATCACGAAACAATTTTCCTGCATCACGGAACAAGTGGTCTATTGCCTGTCATGTACCAAATGCCCATCGACAGTGTACATTGGACAGACTGGACGCAGGTTGGCGGACCGCTTTCGACAACACTACAGCAATGTCGTCACTGGGAGGAATGACCTTCCTGTACCTGCCCACTTCAACCAAACAAATCATACACCGAAGGACATGAAGGTTGCTGTATTGAAGGCAGGCCTAGCCAACAAGCAACACCGAAAGAAAGAGGAGATGAAGTTGATACTCAAACACGAGACTTCGAACCCTCCTGGCCTTAACAGATTTTAGTTTCACCTGAATCACTCTCTTTTGTTTATTTATTTATTTATTTATTTTTGCTTACTCGCGCGCCAGTGCGCGCTATTTCATATGGCACGCGCGCGAGTGTGCAATCAAGAAGGTGGGCTGATTTTAACGAACTTTTAACGGTATTTAGTCTTGTACCCTGAAGAAGGCAGCAATGCCGAGACGTCGGTTAAAATTTCTTATGTTTTGACCGCTAAAACAACAGCGTCGGTATTACTATTTTCAAATTACCTAAATCAACACTTTCCTACCTTTTTTAGTTTATATCACAACAAACATTCTTTTCTGTTTTAACACGTGTCACATATCAGTTTCATGTAATGTCAGATTCTGAAAAAGAAACAATGCAAGTACTTACTTGAATTTCCACTTGAACCAAACTACAAGTGTACTGGTCAGAGGATCAGCTGAACATTCAGCTGGTTACAGACTGGTCACTTCATGTAACATTGGGCTGAAACTTGACACAATAATCCAAACTAGTAGCTCATCGTGACTGTCTTAAAAATCAGCAAGATACTAAAACTGTCAAACTTTCTTGTTAAATTCGACTTTAAGATAAGAAAATTCAAGATGTAATTGCTAATTTTATTCTCGTAAATAAATGGTAAAACAACCAAACTGACCATGAATAAGGGTTAGCTTTTTTGTGACAAGTTTCAGTCAAATAAAGTCACATTTTAAAGTGGTGGTTATAATGATGCATGCATGAACTAAAATTCAAAGGGGGCTGTTGGTTAAAAGACCTCATGTAAGAGATCCTCCCTTAAAAATGGCTTCAATACATCACAGATGAAAATTTTATTCATAAACTTGTTGGAATATCGTCCTCTATTATCAGGCGGTTGTCTCCTTGAATTTATTTTGTAATTGTGCTGGCAAAACGTGACCTTTCCTTGTTACTTTGTTGATACATGGTCGCTGCCAAGTAACCTCTCGAAGTTGACAGCGCTGTACAGTTATGCCTAAGGATGATGCTCGCTATCTCAGACTTTACTTAACTAGTATTTTTTTAAGCAAAGAAAAAGGAGGATTTGATTCTACCGAATGTGTATCTGCCGTAGCGATATGCCAGATTTCAACGGATGTCCGACCTTGACTAATAGTTTGATCATGCAGCTCGATCGATTTTATCTTGAACCGGACCAGAGCGGGGGTTTGCATCTGATAAATGAGCTGCCATCGAGTCGAACGCCGTTAATTTCTCTTCTCAGCAATTTCTATAATGACAAGGTAAGCCTTACGGAGCACTAAAATAAAAATATATGGACTAGGAATATTCAAGGAGACGTATTTAATTTTGGAACCTTTACCGCGTCGCTATTAAATGCAAGCGAAATGATCGACTTCCCTCGCTCCCTCAGTCACTGAAGGTTTTACATGATGAACCACAGATAACTGCGACGTTTTTGGAGGAACTTATGTCTTTCGTAGGCACAAAAAGGTTCAAATAAATCACAGCAATATAGAAAAATAAATCGCTTCTCATTTCCTTGTTATGAGTTGTGTGATATTCACGCCGCTGGGTCTGGTAAGTGAATTAGAGCGCGACAATGAACAATAGAGACGGTTAAAAACAATAACAAACGTGCGCAAAGCCTCTTGGATGAACATGGGTCACGATCCTAAACTCGCTTGTATTTAGTAAGTAATGTCGTGAATTTTATCGATCTTCTCTAATGTTCCATCAAAAATACAGATTTCCAGCGAGCGAACGGGTTTCGAAACCAAACTCACACCAACCACACTCCGTACAAATACAGATATTCTCCTTCAACAAAAAAATACAGCATGTTCAATGTTCACGTTATCATGTGTGTCAACCGCGTGATCTGTCGACGTGCTAAGAAAATGTTCAAAATATGTAACGCTAATCTAAATGTCACACAATGAACAAAAAATAATCTGCGACAGTTATTCTACAACCTCGTCCCCAGGGTCTTTCATCTCTCTACGATTTGGGACGTTCACCCACGACAGCGTAACCACAACACAGTGCACCGCAACCACGACACAATGAACCAAGAAGACTGGGCACTAGGCGGAGTATCGGGGATGTGGCGTTACAATGCATGAGGAAAATCGTGCTTGAAGACTGATGAATTTGTAACGGAATCTGTCAACACTTTTGCATTTACGCGTTATTAGATCGTTTTTGTCTTGCTAGCAATTTCTGTACGTGATTCCCTGCCCTAAGAAGTGACCGATTACGCCAAGAGTTACGTGGTTTCGTGTGCTTTACTATGCTATGTGAGCACACGGAACAGTCATGTTCTATTCATGTCCGTTTTTCTGCTTTAAATAAAGCCCAACATCTACATCCTTAAGTTGAGTTTTCATTGTTTAAAACCCTAGCCAAGCGCTAACTGCCTGCTGCGAAGGATTTTGTCTCTATCTTGTACGCTTGTATTAGTACAAACAAATGTGTGGACACAACAAATTCTGACCATTATGCTAACACATATCGTTCTCGATAAGACTACAGACAACACTAAACCACATTCGATTTGTTTTTTTACCACAATATCAACGTCAGAGTGTGACCAAAAGCGTGACACATTGACGCGAGCAGCGTTGTCTGGACCCTTCGACAACGGCAAATTGGCCAATAAGATTACGCGATAAGTAGCAATTGTGGTAAAGTTATTGATTAATTAATTAGTTAATTAAATAATTAACTAATTGAGCGAGCCCTAGCTTTCCTAGTTCGATGTTTCTTACATTATTACATAGCCATGATATACATAAAAGTTATAAATCATGGTAGCGAAAAAAATCTCTACTAAAACTTGGATTTCCTCGTTATACATTGTTACTGCAGGGCGTAGCCCGAACACCCCCTGCTTGAAGTTACACCTTCTGGGCACCTTGGATTGGTCGCTTCACCAGGAGAGGCTGCATGGTATACAACACGGAATACAGGAAATGTACTGATGGTGGCAGCGCCTCTCAAGAGGAAAAGGAAACCAATGAACCCGGGGAAGATTATGGAAATGATCAAAGACTTTCCGAGGAGGATCTCATTAAGATGATGGAGTTTGCTGCAGTAAGAAAACTGCGTGCGATATGCTCTCCCTTTGTCTTTCGCAGCTTACCATGTCCTATTTATTTCCTAGGTGAAAACGCTACAAGCCCTCTGTAAGCAATTCCACGCAAAAGACATTTCCACCATGTCCAAAGTGGAATGCATTTCTTTTCTACGAACGAGGCTCGGCATCCCTAGAGACTTTCAAAAGATCTTTGCTAAAATTTGGGGAGCTTCCGGTATGTATACGTACGAAACACAATGCATGTTTCAGTTTTGTAACACAAAGTTTATTCTCAAGATAAAAATATTAGTACTAACAGATTTCGCTCACTGTTTAACCACGTCTTGCATTTCGTTTCTAGACATATTTACCTTCTTTTTGAGTTTCGAATTCCGCTTTGCCTTATTTTCCTGTTATGTATTGACACCATTGTAACGTGCTATTTGTATTGGCACCATACGGTTTTGAGTCTAATTCGGAATTATAATTTGCACGAGTGGTTTTTTCAATAAGCTGAAATTGTACTAGCCGCTTTGGCGAGAAAAACCGTATGATTACTTATTAATAATATAAACATGAAAAAATTCTCGTGGGGGAACTGCCAGAAGATCTTTCCTGACGCCATATTTTCTCATTCCAGAAAACTCTTTTCAAAGTTTCCACAGAAAATTTCGTCATCAGTTTACGCGAAATCACTGTGTTAGAAATTTTCCTAGTGTCTTTCATTCCAGAATTACCATGTGTCATTTGCACTAGTGTTACACTTTTTGCACTCATGTCACACTTTGCGCACTCGTGTTACATTTGAACTGCACTGCTCTCAGCCAATCAGAATCTAGTAGTTTTTTCATTTATATTATTAGGGTACTTAGTCGTCCTTTCTCCATCACTCCCTCACCTCATTACTTACTTCCTTACTGTTCTATTCCTCCATCGTTATTCACTGACGTACTTCCTCGCTGCCTTCCTCCTTCGTCCCATCCTGGTTTGCACACTGACTTAATGACCTATTTATTTTTTTATTATTAAGTAATTTCTCTATGTATTACTATTATCTCTCCTTACTATCACGTAATATTTCTGGTGGATGGGCCTCTGGTTCTAGTCCTCACATGGTGGTATACTGCCTAAAGGTCCCTAACGTTTGTCCTGCGAGGTGAAAGTCCACGGGATTACGCTAATCTGTTGAGGTCGTTGAAGTTTCCACCTTCAATTAGTATCAGTGGCATACCAGATCGCCTTGCAAGTCATGTGAATAGTACTGTTCCTGGGTTCTTTTCTTCAAACCTTGGCAGGTTCTTCCCTGCAACAAGAGATAACCTCGCTTTTGCAGAGCTAGGCATTCTTGAGAAGCAATTGCCATGGATCCATAACGAGGGAGCGCCGTTTCTGCCTTATCTCGACAGACCTGACAGGGAAGTCGACTTCGGTTTTACGGCAGGGTACATCCAGTCACCCAAGTATCGGACGGATACTCCCTCAGTGACCGTTTCCACGAGAGAAATTCTTCGCACAAAAGGGCTCTTCTGCGGCGTGTTACCCTGGTCCCACAGTTGAATGATAATACTGAGACCGAGGAACAGCTCCACAGCTTAATTGACCGCTTTAATTATAGCCTTAACACCATGAAACCAATAAACCATTTGTTCATGATGCGCCTCAGAGTACACCTGCACAATTCAGCCGTTAACAGCACTTTTAAAGCGAAAATAGGTAGCACGTTCAGTGCACAAGCTGGTCATGTAGTAGAGACAGAGCTTGACAGCTACGGCAGACTTATTGATTAGTAATTAAAGATCTGTGGGCAGTTATATTCCACTTTATTACTCCCCTTTACTATTAAGACACCAGGAGAGAAAGGACACATGAAAAGTAGAATACCCTTGCATCGTTCGCTGCTGAATCATGGACTGGAACTCGCTTACATTTTCTACTTTTGCACGCAAGCAACTAGAATGAGCATTGTCGCTTCTGTAGCATGAAACCTATTGTAACACCCTCCTGCGGCCCGTGTTCGCACCGCTCTATATACGGAACGCCCATTCCTATTTGGATAACTCGCTAGCAACACGGGAGTCGTTTTGCGTTTCTGTCCATTATTACATTGTGTCCATAGTTCTCAATGCTGCAGGATAGCAGCCATTTTTGCAGCTGTCTTCCATAGCTCGATTTGGAACGAGAACAAAGTTATTGGAGCATACCTTTCCCTTGCAGATGCAGAGAAAACGGCTTCAGACCACTTGTCAGGGAAAGCCCCACTATGGGATCCGCTTAACTCACATGACCTAAACACGGTAGCTTCATGATACTTTATTACCCGGAGCAGCATTTTGCTTTCGATTCAATCTTTTTGATTTGGAATCCTCTTGCAGACGATTCCGAGAGCTGATATCTAATCCTCAATTTTAGGTAGAGAACGCCTGGACCTTACCGCATGATCAAACTGATATTGGGAAGGTTATTGTTCAGCGATACAACATCGCACTGACATGACTGGATATTAAAAGAGTTCAAAATCCTGTAAATCCAAGCGAAGTACAGGTCATAGACGACACAATTTCTTCCAAGGAGTCCTTCGTATCTGGTTGGCTCAACGACGAGGTAATTTTTAAACTAATCCTTGAGTAGAGGACGTCTACTTCAAAATAAAAAATAAGAAGTCAATCCCTCAGTAACGCAAATTGTTTTTTTGTTTTAAAGGTTATCAACTTTTACTTGTCCCTTCAAGAAGAAACCTCAGCAATGCTGGTGAGTGTGCGCAGAGGCATGTTAATTTTACCCAGAGAACTTGTTTCAATTAAAATACTCTAGATTCGTTTTAACCTTCTTCTTTACATCGAACAGGGGGACGGTATTGTGCACTTTTCGTCGTTTTTCTATATGAAACTGGGAGAAGGAAACATGGAAGACATCGTGCGTTGGCAAAAACGAACGGTAAGAGTTCCTGTAATACTCGCCCTAGTTCGACTCAGTCAGACTTATCACATGACCCGGAGCAAGAGAATTCGAAATACCTTTTGTTTACATCAGTTTGTGAACCAGGTACGGTGTTTGGTCGAACTGCTTTTTTTCAACCGTGGCAGTATCAATGTTTTTATGAAAGGAATACTTGCTGCATTCACATATGCATCACTTACTGGCGTTTCCTATTAAAACATGAGGCTCATTTATAGGCTATATTTGCAGGTTGAAATCAAGAAAACAAACGCAATAGTTTTTCCCGTTCATGTGGATGGGGATCACTGTTGCCTTGGGGTAAGGTCCTAATGCGCACGTATATGTAGCAAAACTGTATAGAAACAACAAAGCGTTGCTAGCTTTTGCTAACAGTTTTTTTTTCCGTTAATGTGTTAGCTTATATGCCCGCAAGGAAAGGCCAACAGCTATACCAGGAAATCAGTTGTTAGTAAAAACATCAAAAATGTGGTTTCGTAAACTCAGAAACAAACTTGAAACCTTGAGCATGGCTACCATTTTTGCTGACGGCTAGTTCAGAGTCACCTTAAGAAGAAAAAATGGGTTTAAATTGATCCCCCCTATCTTGTTATACTGAGCCTGTCAGCATCAGTCTTATAGATAGCTCTCCTGTATATTTTGTTATAGATATGGCGAAGAAAAGGTACTGATTTAAAGTAAATTTAATAGAGAAATAAAAAATTAAATGAATCAATTGCTCTTTTTCTTTAAGGTGATAATTCTAACAGCCAAAAAGATTACCCTTTACGATCCGGAAGGAAAACGTAAGGATTTGGCAATGGACTTCTTTGCGAATATCAGGTGAAGCAATTTAGTGCTCTTCGTAAATGTTACCATTTTAAGCGATTGACAGCAACCGTCGTTCCGTTTAAAGAATTTCGTGTTGTATCAAGGAAATCAAGGCTAAGGGCAAAGATGACAGACTAACATAGATCTTATCAAGGAATGCATTATTAAAGCTGTATTTTGCAATTTTCTTAATGGGCAATTTTTATACGGCTTGAATAGGATGTACCTGAAAGCAAAGTCCGTGGATGAGGGCTGGAAGGAATTTACTTTAGACCACTGGAGAGAGGAGTTTTGGGGGCAACCTGTCCAGCCCGACAGAGGCAGCTGCGGCGTCTTCGTTTGCCTGGTGAAGTATTTCTTAGCTTCCGTCAAAAACTCAAACCTGCATGTAGGCTTGTGGACAGCATCCATTTTAGCAAGATCACCATTACTATTATCCGTTACTTTTACTTCAACTTTGACTGTCATTATTATTAGGCAAAATTGTTATTGCCATTGTGATTGGTATTATCACTGATGTTCTTGTTGTCCTTATTATTTGTTATCATTATCGCTATGATGATCAATATCTTCGCCAGCACCATTATCATAAACTGCAGTCATAGTCGTTGATACATTTTATTACTTGGAAACAAGCAAGAAATTGATTTAAGCTAAGAGCAAAGTCTTGTCGCTTTTATCCTTAGATGGCACAGCGATATTTTGACAAATGCGATGTGGAATTTGAGAAGGTCAGTTATGTCGCCGTATGCTAGGAAAGGGTAATTTTTCAACCCTTTATATACATCAGTGTACACGTAGGTCTCTTTGCCACCAAGCGAGTTTATGGATAACGTTGCACTTCCCAACTAAACTTGATAGCATACACAGGTACAAGTGCACGAAATACTTAAAGTACGCTGGTGATTTCGTCATAAAGTTTCATACGGTTATGATGCGCGCATGCCTGCGCCTTGGCGTACCATAGCAGTGACGCTTCACGAAGTTCCGTTCAGTTCACTTATGTTATCCTTGAATGGTAATGATTCCCTTGTCTCAGTCTCGACTAATAGTGAGATTCTGTAGGAAAAAATTACCTTTTGAACTGTTGACAAATTTGTAACGGCAAATTGCTTCTCAAAGTAATGTGCTCGCTTTTGATTGTTTCGTCAACAGTGGAATCCAACGGGCTAACGTTAATGCATGCATATGTGTCGTATCGCGGAGGCTTCCCTTTGCCTAAGTCTAAAAGCTAGAATTTGCTCCTTCTAGGTCGATGTTTCAACTTTGAGGAGGATAATAACGCGGAACTTGCTGCGATGCGACGAGATCATCGATCGATATCGGTAAGGATAGCAAGAGAGTCTATGATAAAGGAGGAGTCAGGATAGAAATATCTGATTTGATCTCGTCGTAAGACTCCTCACCACACCATGCGTGGCCATTTTTACATCGCGCACGGATCTATTATGCTATTTGTAGTACCGACCAACGTTTAAAAGGTATCGGTTGTACCGTTCGAATGATACGGCCCAGTTTCTGGAGTTAAAATGCAATCACTTTATGTTCGATATGAATAAACTTGTTTTCAATAGCACGATATAACAAGTGGGTGTTGTTTGATGACCCTGGAAATCATTTTGAGATGGGCTTTTACCTAATAGAGTGATTTCCGAATCGTAATTTCTAACTAAAGTAAAGTGATCACACTGATCGTTTAATATCATTTCTGAAATTCAGCAGGTTGAGCAAAGGGTTAAGCCATCCGGGTCAAGACACAGACAGAGAGAAACAGGTTCTAGACAACAGTATAACTGGTCATGACAGCAGAGACACAGACACTAATGGCCGAGTAGGTACAGTCGAAGACAGAAGTCTAGCTCGACATGCATTTGAG
The DNA here is from genome assembly GCA_019787425.1 of Platygyra sinensis. Taxonomy (NCBI): domain Eukaryota; kingdom Metazoa; phylum Cnidaria; class Anthozoa; order Scleractinia; family Merulinidae; genus Platygyra; species Platygyra sinensis. The sequence goes on from JAHPZR010008610.1 coordinate 15,747, forward strand.
CAGACTAAAATTAAACAGATAGAAAGAAGGGTCACAACACAGGTGGAGGCAAACTGAATAAGTGGATGGAGACAAAGGCACAGCTGGGCAATCCAAACGAGACACACAGATGGATGGACAAGTAGCTGGACAAACTGCAAGCACACAAATAGAAAACTCCGACACAATTTCCAAAACTAACAGTCATACCACGAAAAGCGGAAAACGAACAAGAATGGAGTTGAGACGCCGATCCTAAATTAAGGTGTTTATTATATCTGTCTATTTTGTCGTTCCTTGTTTTTGCGTCTACTTTAAACTGACAGGCAGCATAGAGAAATAGTGGAATGGGAGTTACGGTAATTAATATGGTAATAATACTGCAAAAAAAAATGAATTTAAGTGAACTGACGATGTATGTCTTGTTTCTAAAGAAAAAATACAGATTAGGGGAATGGCTACTAAGTAAGCCATCAACCAGAGCAGGGAAATCAAAAAAGCAGTTGGTGAGTACTAAGATCAAGTCTCTACAAAACCATAGGAAGATTTTTCAAACCATTGTCACACTTATTTCTTGATAGTTTATGAATATAAACGTGATAATATATTTTTACCCTCCGTTTAGGGAATGGACCCTTTGCCAGATAGCCCCCAACGCACCAAACGCAGCCAGTATGAACCATCAAACACCGACGGTAAGTCACGGAGGAATTATAATTGTAATTATTATATTGCAAAAGTTTGAAAGTTTGTACTTAATATGTACCATATTCTCTCATACGGGAATGGTTGACATGAATCAATCTTCAAGGGAGGAAGGAAGTGCAACATGGCTGTGCATAGGCATGGCTTCTTTTATCTTATACCCCTCCTAAAATCTTACCGCTAGCCAGACGTTTAATTCCATGTGCATATAAGTAGTTATAGAGGATCAGAATTAAGCCTTGTTACTGCCTTCCCCTGCCTTCCCTGCCTTCCTCCATACTAATGAGGTGCCTTCCTGCATACTAATTCGGTATAGGTTTACTAATAAGCGTCACTCTAGTACAATACAAACAAAAACTGTCTAGGTAAAATGCGTTCCTGCATACTAATAAAGTGTCTTCCTCCATACTAATAAGCGTCACTCTAGTACAATACAAACAATAAAGTTGCCTGGGCATGCCCGTTAATAATGAACCCTGATTGGAAAAAATCTCTTATGTGTTAAAGTAAAAGCGGGCAGATTTCGAAAGCGTTATCTTTCTCGCAATCGCCTTGCTAGGAAATAATTCGTTCGAGCTCGTTGTTTAGAAAATTCTGTTCCCTGTTTATCAGCATGGCTTTCGTTACCGATGTTCGCGAATTTCAAGCTCTTTTGGACGCTTGTTTACCTGTCCGTGATCGGGAAACGTTGACAAGCGCAAATTTTTGAAAGCGTAATAAGGTTCTCGAGCTTTCTTTGAAAACTTTCTCCGATTTTCGAAACGTTAATTTGCCCGGACTCTTTTTAACCCCGATTGGTTTAGGTAGAATCTATCATGCTTTTATTCTCAGCTTTGCTGACGAGAGAGAATTAAATTCTTACTAGCTAACTACTCGAGTTTTCCGCTCCGTTAGTCACGCACTGAATTCCACTTTTAACCCTAGATTTGCATACTGACAAACTCGAACGGAGAAACCCATGGGACAGCTCTATCATTGAAATTACAACAATAGCACTTCGGAGCGCTTAATTTAAACACGCGACAATAAATATTTTTGAACAGCACGTTTTCTTAAGAGACTTTATTGCT
>JAHPZR010008610.1:27500-52840 GCA_019787425.1 Platygyra sinensis
ACGAAATTGTTTACAATAAGAATTTTGAACAGAAACTAATCAAAATGAAAAGCATCCTCAATTTATGGTATCCTAGAAATCTTACACTGTATGGCCGCATAACGATCCTAAAATCCTTGGCGATTTCCAAACTCGTTTATAACACATCTGTCCTAACCTTTCCAACAAAATTCATCGCCATGGTAAATCAAGCAATTACACAGTTTGTATGGAATAAGAAAGCTAAAATTAAATACAGAACAATGATAGGGCCGAAAGAGCAGGGAGGGCTAGACATGCCAGATTTTCAAATAATCAATGAAGCACTTAAAGTTGTTTGGGTAAGAAGATTAAGCGACAGCAATGGAACTGCAAGTTGGAGTCATATCCCTCTTTCCTATCTACAACCAGTTGGTGGTCTGTTTCTTTTGCAATGTAATTTTGATTTAAAGCTACTTAAAGTTCATATACCGATTGATTTTTACAAAGAAGCCCTGTGCGCCTGGCAAAAAATTAATTGCAGTACTCCTAATACTAAAAAGCAAGTATTAAATGAAATTGTTTGGAACAACCATCATATCAAAATAGATGGATATTCCGTTTATTACAAAAAATGGCACGACGCCGGATTAACTAAAATTGAAGACTTCTTTCAAGGGAACAGATTCCTAGCTTTTGACGAATTCTGCAGTAAGTTTAAAATTAAAACAAACTTCTTAAACTACTATGGTTTATGCCACGCGATCCCCCAAAAATGGATCAATATTCTTAAAGGAAATTTTACTGAACCTTTAGAAAAACGTTCCGAGAAGGAAAGGATATCTTTGGATAAACTCTTTGCAAATCTGCCACTAAATTCTTTGTTAAGAGTAAATTCGTTACGCCTACAGCTGAACGAAGAATGACAGAAGCCGGTCTAAAAGAGCACACAATACGACTTATTTATAGCCTTCCGTTTAATGTTACTAAAGACACCAGACTCGCCATTTTCCAATATAAAATAATTCACCATATTTTACCCACAAATTCGACACTTTTTAGAGATTCAATCAAGGAACATGATAAATGTCATCTATGTGAAGAAAGACAAACATTAATCCATCTTTTTGTTACCTGTTCTAAAGCTCGGTTATTTTGGTCTCTCTTTTCTAATTGGTGGAACTCCAAAAACGGAGATACGATCACTATTGATAAAAATGAAATAATATATGGCGTGACAGACAACTTCGCTCACTATCTTGGCTTAAACCTCTGCATGATTATAGCCAAATATTATTTATACACTGCTTCAAGAAAAGAAGAAGAGTTTTATTTCGATGCCTTCTTAGCGTTTTTGACAAATAAAATTAAAATTGAGAAACATAAATCTAAGTCACAAATTTATATGTGAGAGAGCCACCTTTTTTTTTATAGCTGATGCCCTAAATTAAGCAATGTAAGATATTAATAAACTGTTTAAAAATGGTTGTAATGTAAGTATGTCAGTATCATTAATTTGTAAGCTACGTTTATATTGTAAGTAGAGTAGGTAACTTTGTGTAAGTAATGTAATGTTTTTGCATTAAAAATTAATAAATAAATAAAAAAATGTTAACAGTTCGAGATCTCAACAAAAATAAAACAGTTCCAGCGAATTTTAACCTTTAATGCGAGGGGCAAAAAGGACACAACACAGGACAAAAAGGCCTTTTGCGGGACAAAAGGGACAAAACGAGGCCATTCAGGACAAAAGGGCAGAGAGGGCAACTTTTTGACTTTGTGTTTTTTCCCTGAGCGCGTGTAAGTCGCGCGTGCGTGGCTAAACAGAAGACAAGTCATGGTTAGCATAAATAAATTTACTAACTATCTACTAATTAATTCTTTTATAAATATTAAATCTCAAGGAAAAATCTTTTTATTTACAATTTATAGAAAAACTATTTATAAAACTTTCAATATCTTAAGGCAGAATCAGTAATTTTAGGGAAAACATGGATATTAAAGTTGGTTAACTTAAAAATTGTGTAAGATTTCTTGTCAAGAAGGCAAGTCCAAAAAAATAAATAAATCATGATTAGTAATATCAAACAATTAGTCTCCTAAAGTATGGAAAGGTTAATAATATATAGATTTGGGATTTCATGACCTAAAACGACGCGCGCGTGTCCCACGCGAGATTCCACGCGCGCCCAGGGAAAACACAAAGTCAAAAAAAGTTGCCCTCTCTGCCCTTTTGTCCTGAATGGCCTCGTTTTGTCCCTTTTGTCCCGCAAAAGGCCTTTTTGTCCTGTGTTGTGTCCTTTTTGCCCCTCGCATTAAAGGTTAAAATTCGCTGGAACTGTTTTATTTTTGTTGAGATCTCGAACTGTTAACATGACTAAACGCGTGTGCCGTGATTGCCCACTTCCGAATTGTGGAGCAAAATATCTCGTTAGATTGTCTAATCATCTTACAGATGTACATGGATTAGATTATATCAATCGAAGGAAGTGGTTACAAGAAGCGAAACTAAAATCTAAGGTTAGGGTGATGATCTATCCAGCAAAGACGAGCCGGGTATTAAGACTTTCAACAAGTGAAACACCTCTATCAGTGCAGGAAGAGGAAAAGGATACAATAGTCCATCCCTTTTCAACACCAAGAGGAGTAAAGAAATCCCTGAAATCTCAACCAAGAGGAGTAAAGAAATCACTGAAATCTCTACCAAGGGGCGTTAGAAAAGCAACCAATAACATCAAACATTATAAAACAACAGCAGATTCAGTTCCTGAGTGGCTCACTTTGTATGGAGACGATGAAGGGCCGAACACAGAGAAGAGAGCTTAGTAACCCCGCCTGTAGTAACAGTAGCTTGTCACACTAAAGCGTGTCCCATAAGCTTCACATTTTCACTGCTTGTTTTAAAGGCGGCGTTCCACTTGCTGTTCGGTTTGCTGTCAAAGTTCGTGCTGTTCAAACCCAAAAAAATGTCTTGGAGCGACGGTGATAAATACTGCCTTCTTCAACGAGGTAATGGATATTACGAAGACAGTGAAGACTCTCAATCTAGCCAAGGAACGGATTCTTCCCAATCTAGCCAAGAAACGGATTCTTCCCAAGAAGTGACAGAGCGCTTAAACCCTTGGTCGCGCATATTAGATGAAGCGCAGGAACGCCACGAGGTTCAGTTCAATGCTTTGGTCGACGAGTACGAAAGGAACGGAGATTCGGAAAATGTAGCTCATCTTAAAGCGCAGAACGCTCTCCTTCCTCTCTACAGAAAAGAACTGAGAAAAGTATTTTTAGAGTATTTGCAGTGGATGCGAGCGATGAAGAAAGATTACACCTTCCAAAAACTGATGGAAACCCAAAAAGATCTGAAAGATACAGATGGATTTGATTGGTTAGAATCGACAGAACTAGCCATTGATAAGCGGTAATTCTTGCTTAATCGATTGTTTGTGAAGCAACCCATTCCACAAGATGAAGACTAGAACTACCGTGTTTTGTTCTCAACAAAAATGTATTTCAAACCGATATCTAGTGTGTTGTTCTATTGCAGTTTATTTCTTTGTTAAGGGGACTTCAGTCTTATTGTTCATTGCATCTTAATTTCCTGATTTACTTTGTATTAAACACTTTGTAGTTGTTGGAGCTTTCGTTGTCAATAAATTCATTTCAAATCTCTGTGTATTTGAATCATATCGCTATTAACAAGCAATAAAGTCTCTTAAGAAAACGTGCTGTTCAAAAATATTTATTGTCGCGTGTTTAAATTAAGCGCTCCGAAGTGCTATTGTTGTAATTTCAATGATAGAGCTGTCCCATGGGTTTCTCCGTTCGAGTTTGTCAGTATGCAAATCTAGGGTTAAAAGTGGAATTCAGTGCGTGACTAACGGAGCGGAAAACTCGAGTAGTTAGCTAGTAAGAATTTAATTCTCTCTCGTCAGCAAAGCTGAGAATAAAAGCATGATAGATTCTACCTAAACCAATCGGGGTTAAAAGAGTCCGGGCAAATTAACGTTTCGAAAATCGGAGAAAGTTTTCAAAGAAAGCTCGAGAACCTTATTACGCTTTCAAAAATTTGCGCTTGTCAACGTTTCCCGATCACGGACAGGTAAACAAGCATCCAAAAGAGCTTGAAATTCGCGAACATCGGTAACGAAAGCCATGCTGATAAACAGGGAACAGAATTTTCTAAACAACGAGCTCGAACGAATTATTTCCTAGCAAGGCGATTGCGAGAAAGATAACGCTTTCGAAATCTGCCCGTTTTTACTTTAACACATAAGAGATTTTTTCCAATCAGGGTTCATTATTAACGGGCATGCCCAGGCAACCTTATTGTTTGTATTGTACTAGCGTCACGCTGGTTAGTATGGAGGAAGACACTTTATTAGTATGCAGGAACGCATTTTACCTAGACAGTTTTTGTTTGTTTTGTACTAGAGTGACGCTTATTAGTAAACCTATACCGAATTAGTATGCAGGAAGGCACCTCATTAGTATGGAGGAAGGCACTTTATTAGTATGGAGGAAGGCACCTCATTAGTATGGAGGAAGGCAGGAAAGGCAGGGGAAGGCAGTAACAAGGCTTAATTCTGACCCTCTATAACTACTCACATATGATAGTAAGAAGCTTACGCATCAACAGCCTGCCAGATGAAGTACTACAGGAAGAGTTTGAATTTGTATGGTTCAGTGACGGAGATGCAGCCATTGCAACTCTCAGTTTGGTTTGCAGCAGGTGGAGGGCACTTGTGGGAGATGATACTTTTCGCCGCCGTGTGCATTTTAGATGGCTTTCAACAGTTCATGATTGGGAAAAGACCTCCGAAGAATATAGAAACCAATATTATGTTATGTATGGCATATATGAGTGCTTAGGATGCCAATGGAAATACAAAGATATGCCTGGATACGTGCGGCGTGGGAAAGGCTCCCTAAGTTTTTATGAAGGCTCGGGTGACGCAGCTCACTCTGGCTATTGTTCGGCGTTATGTGGAAGCGTAATGGGCCCATATTCAGACCCGCTGAATGGTTGGTCTGAGGATGAAAATTATAGGGGAATGACGATGCTGAATGTGTTGTGTCGGTAAACGAGACAATACTGTTAACTCGACTAAGAAAAGATCATTAGGTGAAATGCTTTACCACTGCAAGAACCAGCTGGTACATCATAAGCTATCATAAAAATACAATGAACTTCATTTAAGAGTTTTTTTATGTTTCATGACATCGAAATTCAATGAATATTTCTAAATAATAACAACAACCTCGTTCCCAGCAAGGTTGTAATAATTAATAACAAGTCAATGCGGACCAACTCAGTAACAGGGTTACTCCAATATGTTTCCAAGCGGCCTTTGTATTCGTTGGGGCAATCTATTTGCTTAATTATTCCAACGGTAAAATATCTTGTTTTCAGTCGATGCTCTTGTCTTCTTCTAATTCTAATTTATCTGTCTCCGTTTCTTTTGTTTTTATTAATTTATTTTATTTATTTCCAGTCTTTTTCCTTTCAGTTTTTTTTTTTCAATAAACCATGAAAATGCGACTTGTTTTGCAATAGGTACATGAGTTAGTACAGAAATTTTAAAAGTCACCGGTGTGATATACAGTCAATGGTCTGGATGCTAATCTTTACAGCTCAGTACGACCGGACTGAACAAATAAACTTTCCTGGAATAAATGGGCACGTTGTAGTTTTGTGTAAAATACTTAAACATTACCTTAGACTGTAGCACCGTTCAGAATTCAGCAAGTTTGTCTTTATCTGAATATCCTATTATTGAGCATCCAACCTATTTTTAAAAGTTAATTACGCAAAATGTCTGATGTGTGGGAGTTTGCGTTGCGTTTATGGCCATGCTGAATAAGGCTATACTTTGTGGCTGAATGATGGTGCTCATGACGACATTCTTAGACGTAATCAAAAGAAAGTCGAAGTTTCTAAGAAATAACACCGTCCGTGAATAACAAATTGAGTCTTCATATATGTCTGGCCCGGATTGTTCGAAAGGTGGATAACGCTATCCACCGGATAAATCACTATCCAGTGGATAACGTGGTTTGTTTTGTCAACACTTATCCACTGGACAGCGATTTATCCGGTGGACAGTGCTATCCAGCCTTTGAACAACTGCGGCCTGGTGTTGCAAATTGCGTGACAAAAGAAATAATCCTTCAGGACAACGCTCAGGATTTCCGCTATCAGTAGGTAATCTTCTCGAATAGCAAATGAATGTGGAATTGCTTTTTTAGTGAGTAGCAGAATAGTTTTGTTATGCTCACGGCAAACGGTTCACGGTATAGCTTTTGTGTTTTCCCTGTGTTGTGGTTCGCTGCGTTGTGGTTTACTGTGCTGTAGCCAGTTTACCGTCGTTTCAATACAAGTCGATTCGATAGAAACTGAAGCCGTTTCGAAACAAAAGGCCTACTCTGGGACCTTAAGTCGCCGTAACTTAAGGCGACTTTGGGCGATTAAAGGCGACTTAAGGCGACTTAAGCTAAATTGGCAAAAAAATCATTGCGACTTTAGGCGATTTAAGGCGACTTAAGGCGACTTAAGGCGACTTAAGGCGATTTAAGGCGACTTAAGGCGACTTAAAGCGATTTTATTTCACTCAAGTAATAAAACTTAACGTTAGCAAAGTCCATAAAATTCAAAAATATTCACAGAATCCCTCACAATAAACCAATATTAGCTAAAACATATGTTATGATAATTATCTTGCTTACTTTTGTATTGCTATAAGTCACCATAGTCTCAAGTATCCCAGTTTCAAACCATTTTAGCTAAAAATGGTTAGAGAATTACCACAACAGTTATTGTCCAATTATATAGTCCAAGCTAGTCAATAAATAGCCAGGAATCAACATGGCGACTGGTATATGCCTAAAGTAATTATATCAAAATACGAAGCAACATCTAACAATACTATAAAAAATATGTAAATAGTGACATAGCTTTTAAGTTTAAGAAAATAGAGATGATTTACAGAAAACTAATAAATTTTCCACAAAATAATTAAAGTTACACAAGATTCTTTGCATGTATTAAGCTTAATTATTTCACAAAGCTTTGTTGCTTTGGGGCTCTTACTTGGTGTAGAAGATACAGTTGGCATACAACAATAGAAAACAAAAAGACAAAAGAACAGGGAAAACAATGAACAAAATAGGTTAGTGAGGCAGTGTTCTATTGTGATGTGTCCTGTGTTGTCCTGTGTCTTCTACACCAAGGAGCCTTCACAAATAATTTTTACCAAGGTAACAATTTTTATAATTATTTTTATTGTTATGATTGTTATAAAAATTGTTACCTTGGTAAAATTGTCTCCAATATTTTTGGTACTTGCATTGTCGATTTTGGCATGGAAGTTAGGCAAATCACATGCCTTTCCAACAGCATCCATAGTTCATTGGTCCTTTCCAGGGACCCAACCAATTTATTGTCCTCCTGCCTGTGTCAGAGAAAACACCCCCGATACCATTTTGCCAACCACGTGATAACTTCTGGTCCTTGGAAAGAAGACTTCCTTTCCTGTCTTCCCAACCACTTTCTTGCACCATAAAAATTTGACGTCTCACTCACAGAGAACCGAATTTTGTTGGAAGATCTTTACTTTCCGCTGATCGGATCACCAGGATCTAGTTCCAAGTTTTGACTTGGTTCAACCCCGCAGCGTTTGACCTACAAAAAATGAAATAAGTTTAAGTGGTACTGCGACCAAAAAAACAATTCTTTTTTTCTTTTGGATTTCAAAACTATGTTAACTAAACACTAACTGACCCAATTTTTAAGTTCTGATTTTAAAAGGGCACCTGTTTATTTTAACTGGAATTTTCTCATTTATTGGTCCGCCATTACTAACTTTAAAATCTTAAGAGAGCTGGGTCGAGGAGAAAATGACGTCAAAGACTCACTAGTTTAAGAATGCAATGCGTGTGTACGCGGCTGAATTAATATGCAGCACGGGAGTTTCGGGCTTTCAGACTTTTAAACCCGTGTTTTGCATATACAGCTGTTTCGAGAAAGGTTGTCCAAAAGAAGCATAGAAGTGTACGCGACAATACCGAAAGGCATTATGGTAAACTGTCAGTATGAGTCAACGAAAACATCAGCTAGAAATACATGCTCACGCTTCATTACTGACATCGAGATACAAGTGAATTTCAAAATTCAGTCAAATGATCCAGACCAGTAACAAAGGGTTAGGATTCACAGAGAGAGCATGATTCTGAAAACTTTAACGTTACTTTTTTATGTCATGCTCTGCAGAGAAAGTCGGAGAAATGTACTAAAATTCGTGGAGCACGTGCAGAGCCATCGTTTTTGCTAATGAACCCTTTTTGTTTTTGAACGTGTTTTGGCAGCGTGATAGCGAGAGAGAGCTTCAACATGCATAAGCCTGTGCGTACTGCCACCTATATATATCCTAAAAAATTAGGTCTTTCGTCCAAATACATCGCTACCGTAGGTCTTCACTGGATGGTCGTGGCATCTTCGATTCTGGGCGTTCACTATAAGTTAAATTTATTTTATTGAATATCTCCCATGCTACCTTGCGGCATTGTCGCGAACGTTCTTACCCTTCTTTTGGACAACCTTTCCCGAAACAGCTGTATAATAAATTGCGTTTACACGCTGAAATCTTAAGCTAGTGAGTAAATGACGTCATTTTCTCTAGATCCAACCCTCTGATGTCCGGACCGTTAAATCCAAAACTTACACTCAAAATAAACAGCCTTCGGATAAAACTCAAAGCTCAAAATTTTGCCAGTCAGGTGTTAAGCGAACACACTTTCAAAATCTGAAGAAAAAAAGGAAATGATTTTTTGATCATAGTACCACTTTAAAGTTTTGTGTTTGGGCTTGTGACAGTATTAAGCTGCATTTATTTAGTCAGCAGAAACTAAATACAAGTATCAGGCTGACTTGACACAAGAATTATAAAATAGAGCTGATTAAAATACCTTGCAGCTGTCCAGAAATTATTGAGTCACAATGTTATACAAACTGATGCAGCATTGCACTACGAACACTGCCTTCCGCCATTTTAATTCTCCCAGTAACCTTTGCGCCGTTATCTAGTTTCCATGCTTCGAGGTGAGGAGCGGGACACCTCGCGAGTTTCCCTTCTTTTCGCCCGTACCGCGGAACATTCGAGCTGGCCATACTATCTGCTATAGCGAAAAAATTTCTTTACTTTACCTCGAATTGTGTCGCCAGGACGATTTTTCTTTCCACAATACAAGCAGGTAGCCAGTTAATAGGAACAAGGTGGACTGTCTCTGTGGGTGTAGACTTCTAAGATTGCAGGCCAGCATGATAATCTACCCCACGGAGGGTTGTCCAATACACCCAACTAGAGTCGATTCGTCTTTGGTGTTTGCGATTCGACTAACCGGAAATATATTCTTGAACCCTCTTTTATGGAATCGACACGAATCGTTTCGCCTTGTGTCGGAAGTCGATTTGCTCGAGACTTAGAAAATATAGCTCCTCGGGTCTATGCAGGGTGGGTTGAAAATGTTGTCGATTCGACTCGATTCGATCGAATCGACACGAATCGTTTCGCCTTGTGTCGATTCGTTATACCGGAAGTCGATTTGCGTGAGACTTAGAAAATATAGCTCCTCGGGTCTATGCAGGGTGGGTTGAAAATGTTGTCGATTCGACTCGATTCGATCGAATCGACACGAATCGTTTCACTCTGTGTCGATTCGTTATACCGGAAGTCGATTTGAGCGAGACTTAGAAAATATAGTAACTCGGGTCTATGCAGGGTGGGTTGAAAATGTTGTCGATTCGACTCGATTCGATCGAATCGACACGAATCGTTTCACTCTGTGTCGATTCGTTATACCGGAAGTCGATTTGCGCGGTAGCGCGGATCGACTCCGTGCGAATCGAGTCGAATCGTAAAGTGCCTCAGCCGAATCGACTGAAGTTTGTTGCCACGTTTTAAGAACGAGGAAGGTTCATGTATCATTATTTCACGGATCTTGACTTCCGGTAGTGCGGATCGACTCCGTGCGAATCGAGTCGAATCGTAAAGTGCCTCAGACGAATCGACTGAAGTTTGTTGTCACGTTTTAAGAACGAGGAAGGTTCATGCATCATTATTTCACAGATCTTGACTTCCGGTAGTGCGGATCGATTCCGTGCGAATCGAGTCGAATCGTAAAGTGCCTCTGACGAATCGACTCAGTTTGGGTGTATTGGACATGTATGACCCCACGAGGGAAAAGCACGTGCATGAGTGAGCGTGAGTGGTGTTCTCGTGTGGTTCTCGTGTGTACTTCAGTAATCAGTAACGGCATAAACTAAGTCACGTGATCAAATGTTGGACCGGCGGCCATGTTTGCTGCTGAAAGTTTTTCTCGGAATAGGAGAGGTTCATTCGTCTATGTTGAACATCAAACTAACAATATATACAGAAAAACTGTTAAAGCCTTATGCTAGATAAATATTTATGCATTTAGTAGGTTCGTTGAGTTGCACAGTTCGAACGGAACAGTTGGTCGAATACAGTGGTGGAAGCTTGTAGTGCAGGTTTATGCTGGAGAAATAGCCCACTTTTGTCACTCTTTTGCTCTGGGTAATTAAAGTGTCTAAACTTTAGCTTCAGTTCAGTTCAAATGACTTTGGATTACCACATTTGTACTACTCAATGTAAAAGTGACGGGCAAAAATGTAGCTTTTCTCCAGAATACCTTTCTATTTAATTTTGTTTTTACCTTGATGACCCAGAACTGTAAGTTTGATCTGATTAAGTAATACAAATAAATTATTGCAGCCACAGTCATTTGCTTTTTTTTGCCATCAATCATATTTTTATTCATTTCCTGGAGATAACACAGTGTCAACCTTTTGATCAACTCACAATGAAATACTAAAACCAGGAAACCGGAAACTGGAACCGGAATTCGAAAACCGGAAACCGAAAACCGGAATCCGGAATCCGGAATCCGGAATCCGGAATCCGGAATCCGGAATCCGGAATCTGGAATCCACAAATCAAAGAAAACAAGTCTTGAAATTCGCGAAACCTTTTTTGCATACCTTTTGCTTGTTAACAAAAAATAAAATAAGAGGCCAAGCAAAGTGGTGAGGGTTATAATTAAAAGAATCTAAATAAAGTGCGTCTGAGCAGGCCCTAGTGTCTAGTGTCTTTCTGCATTGGCATGTAAGCGAGAGCCCTCTCACGGCTTCACCGCTCGCGACCCCGATCCAACACGGGAACCTGCTAGCAGTTTCCCATTTTTTGTTCAACTTGGCCCTGGTGAGAGTGCACGCTTTTTGCCTAGATCAAAATATCTGAGAAGACTAATGAGTAGCATAATAGCAACAACCTATTGCGGTGAGTTTCTGGCAATCCTTTAACATCTTTTAACAAAATGTGGTCCAATCCGTTCGCAAGCAAGAAGCAGACGGAAGTAAATGTGCAACATTGCTATAAATTGTTTTGATACGAAGGCCGGAAAGAACACATACTGGTGATTTGTAACAGTATCAGGGTGAAAATGGCATGGTGTTGATCTGGAATTAGTCTTGGAAAAATATTTAGAAGAGCCAGGTTAGCCTTTGGACATCGAAAACCGTCAATGTACATGGACTGCCACTGACAGAGACACTTCTCTCTATGACAATTCCTATCTTGTTCAGTTTCTGCTCGACGTAAAGCCCAAATTTATAACTCCGGTAAATAACAGATCACCTAATAAAATAAAGTGGCATTTACCAGTAAGCTTATTGTAGACGCTCTCAGACGCACTTTATTTAGATTCTTTTAATTATAACCCTCACCACTTTGCTTGGCCTCTTATTTTATTTTTTGTTAACAAGCAAAAGGTATGCAAAAAAGGTTTCGCGAATTTCAAGACTTGTTTTCTTTGATTTGTGGATTCCAGATTCCGGATTCCGGATTCCGGATTCCGGATTCCGGATTCCGGATTCCGGATTCCGGTTTTCGGTTTCCGGTTTTCGAATTCCGGTTCCAGTTTCCGGTTTCCTGGTTTTAGTATTTCATTGTGAGTTGATCAAAAGGTTGACACTGTGTTATCTCCAGGAAATGAATAAAAATATGATTGATGGCAAAAAAAGCAAATGACTGTGGCTGCAATAATTTATTTGTATTACTTAATCAGATCAAACTTACAGTTCTGGGTCATCAAGGTAAAAACAAAATTAAATAGAAAGGTATTCTGGAGAAAAGCTACATTTTTGCCCGTCACTTTTACATTGAGTAGTACAAATGTGGTAATCCAAAGTCATTTGAACTGAACTGAAGCTAAAGTTTAGACACTTTAATTACCCAGAGCAAAAGAGTGACAAAAGTGGGCTATTTCTCCAGCATAAACCTGCACTACAAGCTTCCACCACTGTATTCGACCAACTGTTCCGTTCGAACTGTGCAACTCAACGAACCTACTAAATGCATAAATATTTATCTAGCATAAGGCTTTAACAGTTTTTCTGTATATATTGTTAGTTTGATGTTCAACATAGACGAATGAACCTCTCCTATTCCGAGAAAAACTTTCAGCAGCAAACATGGCCGCCGGTCCAACATTTGATCACGTGACTTAGTTTATGCCGTTACTGATTACTGAAGTACACACGAGAACCACACGAGAACACCACTCACGCTCACTCATGCACGTGCTTTTCCCTCGTGGGGTCATACATGTCCAATACACCCAAACTGAGTCGATTCGTCAGAGGCACTTTACGATTCGACTCGATTCGCACGGAATCGATCCGCACTACCGGAAGTCAAGATCTGTGAAATAATGATGCATGAACCTTCCTCGTTCTTAAAACGTGACAACAAACTTCAGTCGATTCGTCTGAGGCACTTTACGATTCGACTCGATTCGCACGGAGTCGATCCGCACTACCGGAAGTCAAGATCCGTGAAATAATGATACATGAACCTTCCTCGTTCTTAAAACGTGGCAACAAACTTCAGTCGATTCGGCTGAGGCACTTTACGATTCGACTCGATTCGCACGGAGTCGATCCGCGCTACCGCGCAAATCGACTTCCGGTATAACGAATCGACACAGAGTGAAACGATTCGTGTCGATTCGATCGAATCGAGTCGAATCGACAACATTTTCAACCCACCCTGCATAGACCCGAGTTACTATATTTTCTAAGTCTCGCTCAAATCGACTTCCGGTATAACGAATCGACACAGAGTGAAACGATTCGTGTCGATTCGATCGAATCGAGTCGAATCGACAACATTTTCAACCCACCCTGCATAGACCCGAGGAGCTATATTTTCTAAGTCTCACGCAAATCGACTTCCGGTATAACGAATCGACACAAGGCGAAACGATT
This sequence comes from Platygyra sinensis, assembly GCA_019787425.1. Classification (NCBI taxonomy): domain Eukaryota; kingdom Metazoa; phylum Cnidaria; class Anthozoa; order Scleractinia; family Merulinidae; genus Platygyra; species Platygyra sinensis. Next base: position 40,795 of record JAHPZR010008610.1, read on the forward strand.
CGTGTCGATTCGATCGAATCGAGTCGAATCGACAACATTTTCAACCCACCCTGCATAGACCCGAGGAGCTATATTTTCTAAGTCTCGAGCAAATCGACTTCCGACACAAGGCGAAACGATTCGTGTCGATTCCATAAAAGAGGGTTCAAGAATATATTTCCGGTTAGTCGAATCGCAAACACCAAAGACGAATCGACTCTAGTTGGGTGTATTGGACAACCCTCCGTGGGGTAGATTATCATGCTGGCCTGCAATCTTAGAAGTCTACACCCACAGAGACAGTCCACCTTGTTCCTATTAACTGGCTACCTGCTTGTATTGTGGAAAGAAAAATCGTCCTGGCGACACAATTCGAGGTAAAGTAAAGAAATTTTTTCGCTATAGCAGATAGTATGGCCAGCTCGAATGTTCCGCGGTACGGGCGAAAAGAAGGGAAACTCGCGAGGTGTCCCGCTCCTCACCTCGAAGCATGGAAACTAGATAACGGCGCAAAGGTTACTGGGAGAATTAAAATGGCGGAAGGCAGTGTTCGTAGTGCAATGCTGCATCAGTTTGTATAACATTGTGACTCAATAATTTCTGGACAGCTGCAAGGTATTTTAATCAGCTCTATTTTATAATTCTTGTGTCAAGTCAGCCTGATACTTGTATTTAGTTTCTGCTGACTAAATAAATGCAGCTTAATACTGTCACAAGCCCAAACACAAAACTTTAAAGTGGTACTATGATCAAAAAATCATTTCCTTTTTTTCTTCAGATTTTGAAAGTGTGTTCGCTTAACACCTGACTGGCAAAATTTTGAGCTTTGAGTTTTATCCGAAGGCTGTTTATTTTGAGTGTAAGTTTTGGATTTAACGGTCCGGACATCAGAGGGTTGGATCTAGAGAAAATGACGTCATTTACTCACTAGCTTAAGATTTCAGCGTGTAAACGCAATTTATTATACAGCTGTTTCGGGAAAGGTTGTCCAAAAGAAGGGTAAGAACGTTCGCGACAATGCCGCAAGGTAGCATGGGAGATATTCAATAAAATAAATTTAACTTATAGTGAACGCCCAGAATCGAAGATGCCACGACCATCCAGTGAAGACCTACGGTAGCGATGTATTTGGACGAAAGACCTAATTTTTTAGGATATATATAGGTGGCAGTACGCACAGGCTTATGCATGTTGAAGCTCTCTCTCGCTATCACGCTGCCAAAACACGTTCAAAAACAAAAAGGGTTCATTAGCAAAAACGATGGCTCTGCACGTGCTCCACGAATTTTAGTACATTTCTCCGACTTTCTCTGCAGAGCATGACATAAAAAAGTAACGTTAAAGTTTTCAGAATCATGCTCTCTCTGTGAATCCTAACCCTTTGTTACTGGTCTGGATCATTTGACTGAATTTTGAAATTCACTTGTATCTCGATGTCAGTAATGAAGCGTGAGCATGTATTTCTAGCTGATGTTTTCGTTGACTCATACTGACAGTTTACCATAATGCCTTTCGGTATTGTCGCGTACACTTCTATGCTTCTTTTGGACAACCTTTCTCGAAACAGCTGTATATGCAAAACACGGGTTTAAAAGTCTGAAAGCCCGAAACTCCCGTGCTGCATATTAATTCAGCCGCGTACACACGCATTGCATTCTTAAACTAGTGAGTCTTTGACGTCATTTTCTCCTCGACCCAGCTCTCTTAAGATTTTAAAGTTAGTAATGGCGGACCAATAAATGAGAAAATTCCAGTTAAAATAAACAGGTGCCCTTTTAAAATCAGAACTTAAAAATTGGGTCAGTTAGTGTTTAGTTAACATAGTTTTGAAATCCAAAAGAAAAAAAGAATTGTTTTTTTGGTCGCAGTACCACTTAAACTTATTTCATTTTTTGTAGGTCAAACGCTGCGGGGTTGAACCAAGTCAAAACTTGGAACTAGATCCTGGTGATCCGATCAGCGGAAAGTAAAGATCTTCCAACAAAATTCGGTTCTCTGTGAGTGAGACGTCAAATTTTTATGGTGCAAGAAAGTGGTTGGGAAGACAGGAAAGGAAGTCTTCTTTCCAAGGACCAGAAGTTATCACGTGGTTGGCAAAATGGTATCGGGGGTGTTTTCTCTGACACAGGCAGGAGGACAATAAATTGGTTGGGTCCCTGGAAAGGACCAATGAACTATGGATGCTGTTGGAAAGGCATGTGATTTGCCTAACTTCCATGCCAAAATCGACAATGCAAGTACCAAAAATATTGGAGACAATTTTACCAAGGTAACAATTTTTATAACAATCATAACAATAAAAATAATTATAAAAATTGTTACCTTGGTAAAAATTATTTGTGAAGGCTCCTTGGTGTAGAAGACACAGGACAACACAGGACACATCACAATAGAACACTGCCTCACTAACCTATTTTGTTCATTGTTTTCCCTGTTCTTTTGTCTTTTTGTTTTCTATTGTTGTATGCCAACTGTATCTTCTACACCAAGTAAGAGCCCCAAAGCAACAAAGCTTTGTGAAATAATTAAGCTTAATACATGCAAAGAATCTTGTGTAACTTTAATTATTTTGTGGAAAATTTATTAGTTTTCTGTAAATCATCTCTATTTTCTTAAACTTAAAAGCTATGTCACTATTTACATATTTTTTATAGTATTGTTAGATGTTGCTTCGTATTTTGATATAATTACTTTAGGCATATACCAGTCGCCATGTTGATTCCTGGCTATTTATTGACTAGCTTGGACTATATAATTGGACAATAACTGTTGTGGTAATTCTCTAACCATTTTTAGCTAAAATGGTTTGAAACTGGGATACTTGAGACTATGGTGACTTATAGCAATACAAAAGTAAGCAAGATAATTATCATAACATATGTTTTAGCTAATATTGGTTTATTGTGAGGGATTCTGTGAATATTTTTGAATTTTATGGACTTTGCTAACGTTAAGTTTTATTACTTGAGTGAAATAAAATCGCTTTAAGTCGCCTTAAGTCGCCTTAAATCGCCTTAAGTCGCCTTAAGTCGCCTTAAGTCGCCTTAAATCGCCTAAAGTCGCAATGATTTTTTTGCCAATTTAGCTTAAGTCGCCTTAAGTCGCCTTTAATCGCCCAAAGTCGCCTTAAGTTACGGCGACTTAAGGTCCCAGAGTAGGCCTTTTGTTTCGAAACGGCTTCAGTTTCTATCGAATCGACTTGTATTGAAACGACGGTAAACTGGCTACAGCACAGTAAACCACAACGCAGCGAACCACAACACAGGGAAAACACAAAAGCTATACCGTGAACCGTTTGCCGTGAGCATAACAAAACTATTCTGCTACTCACTAAAAAAGCAATTCCACATTCATTTGCTATTCGAGAAGATTACCTACTGATAGCGGAAATCCTGAGCGTTGTCCTGAAGGATTATTTCTTTTGTCACGCAATTTGCAACACCAGGCCGCAGTTGTTCAAAGGCTGGATAGCACTGTCCACCGGATAAATCGCTGTCCAGTGGATAAGTGTTGACAAAACAAACCACGTTATCCACTGGATAGTGATTTATCCGGTGGATAGCGTTATCCACCTTTCGAACAATCCGGGCCAGACATATATGAAGACTCAATTTGTTATTCACGGACGGTGTTATTTCTTAGAAACTTCGACTTTCTTTTGATTACGTCTAAGAATGTCGTCATGAGCACCATCATTCAGCCACAAAGTATAGCCTTATTCAGCATGGCCATAAACGCAACGCAAACTCCCACACATCAGACATTTTGCGTAATTAACTTTTAAAAATAGGTTGGATGCTCAATAATAGGATATTCAGATAAAGACAAACTTGCTGAATTCTGAACGGTGCTACAGTCTAAGGTAATGTTTAAGTATTTTACACAAAACTACAACGTGCCCATTTATTCCAGGAAAGTTTATTTGTTCAGTCCGGTCGTACTGAGCTGTAAAGATTAGCATCCAGACCATTGACTGTATATCACACCGGTGACTTTTAAAATTTCTGTACTAACTCATGTACCTATTGCAAAACAAGTCGCATTTTCATGGTTTATTGAAAAAAAAAAACTGAAAGGAAAAAGACTGGAAATAAATAAAATAAATTAATAAAAACAAAAGAAACGGAGACAGATAAATTAGAATTAGAAGAAGACAAGAGCATCGACTGAAAACAAGATATTTTACCGTTGGAATAATTAAGCAAATAGATTGCCCCAACGAATACAAAGGCCGCTTGGAAACATATTGGAGTAACCCTGTTACTGAGTTGGTCCGCATTGACTTGTTATTAATTATTACAACCTTGCTGGGAACGAGGTTGTTGTTATTATTTAGAAATATTCATTGAATTTCGATGTCATGAAACATAAAAAAACTCTTAAATGAAGTTCATTGTATTTTTATGATAGCTTATGATGTACCAGCTGGTTCTTGCAGTGGTAAAGCATTTCACCTAATGATCTTTTCTTAGTCGAGTTAACAGTATTGTCTCGTTTACCGACACAACACATTCAGCATCGTCATTCCCCTATAATTTTCATCCTCAGACCAACCATTCAGCGGGTCTGAATATGGGCCCATTACGCTTCCACATAACGCCGAACAATAGCCAGAGTGAGCTGCGTCACCCGAGCCTTCATAAAAACTTAGGGAGCCTTTCCCACGCCGCACGTATCCAGGCATATCTTTGTATTTCCATTGGCATCCTAAGCACTCATATATGCCATACATAACATAATATTGGTTTCTATATTCTTCGGAGGTCTTTTCCCAATCATGAACTGTTGAAAGCCATCTAAAATGCACACGGCGGCGAAAAGTATCATCTCCCACAAGTGCCCTCCACCTGCTGCAAACCAAACTGAGAGTTGCAATGGCTGCATCTCCGTCACTGAACCATACAAATTCAAACTCTTCCTGTAGTACTTCATCTGGCAGGCTGTTGATGCGTAAGCTTCTTACTATCATATGTGAGTAGTTATAGAGGGTCAGAATTAAGCCTTGTTACTGCCTTCCCCTGCCTTTCCTGCCTTCCTCCATACTAATGAGGTGCCTTCCTCCATACTAATAAAGTGCCTTCCTCCATACTAATGAGGTGCCTTCCTGCATACTAATTCGGTATAGGTTTACTAATAAGCGTCACTCTAGTACAAAACAAACAAAAACTGTCTAGGTAAAATGCGTTCCTGCATACTAATAAAGTGTCTTCCTCCATACTAACCAGCGTGACGCTAGTACAATACAAACAATAAGGTTGCCTGGGCATGCCCGTTAATAATGAACCCTGATTGGAAAAAATCTCTTATGTGTTAAAGTAAAAACGGGCAGATTTCGAAAGCGTTATCTTTCTCGCAATCGCCTTGCTAGGAAATAATTCGTTCGAGCTCGTTGTTTAGAAAATTCTGTTCCCTGTTTATCAGCATGGCTTTCGTTACCGATGTTCGCGAATTTCAAGCTCTTTTGGATGCTTGTTTACCTGTCCGTGATCGGGAAACGTTGACAAGCGCAAATTTTTGAAAGCGTAATAAGGTTCTCGAGCTTTCTTTGAAAACTTTCTCCGATTTTCGAAACGTTAATTTGCCCGGACTCTTTTAACCCCGATTGGTTTAGGTAGAATCTATCATGCTTTTATTCTCAGCTTTGCTGACGAGAGAGAATTAAATTCTTACTAGCTAACTACTCGAGTTTTCCGCTCCGTTAGTCACGCACTGAATTCCACTTTTAACCCTAGATTTGCATACTGACAAACTCGAACGGAGAAACCCATGGGACAGCTCTATCATTGAAATTACAACAATAGCACTTCGGAGCGCTTAATTTAAACACGCGACAATAAATATTTTTGAACAGCACGTTTTCTTAAGAGACTTTATTGCTTGTTAATAGCGATATGATTCAAATACACAGAGATTTGAAATGAATTTATTGACAACGAAAGCTCCAACAACTACAAAGTGTTTAATACAAAGTAAATCAGGAAATTAAGATGCAATGAACAATAAGACTGAAGTCCCCTTAACAAAGAAATAAACTGCAATAGAACAACACACTAGATATCGGTTTGAAATACATTTTTGTTGAGAACAAAACACGGTAGTTCTAGTCTTCATCTTGTGGAATGGGTTGCTTCACAAACAATCGATTAAGCAAGAATTACCGCTTATCAATGGCTAGTTCTGTCGATTCTAACCAATCAAATCCATCTGTATCTTTCAGATCTTTTTGGGTTTCCATCAGTTTTTGGAAGGTGTAATCTTTCTTCATCGCTCGCATCCACTGCAAATACTCTAAAAATACTTTTCTCAGTTCTTTTCTGTAGAGAGGAAGGAGAGCGTTCTGCGCTTTAAGATGAGCTACATTTTCCGAATCTCCGTTCCTTTCGTACTCGTCGACCAAAGCATTGAACTGAACCTCGTGGCGTTCCTGCGCTTCATCTAATATGCGCGACCAAGGGTTTAAGCGCTCTGTCACTTCTTGGGAAGAATCCGTTTCTTGGCTAGATTGGGAAGAATCCGTTCCTTGGCTAGATTGAGAGTCTTCACTGTCTTCGTAATATCCATTACCTCGTTGAAGAAGGCAGTATTTATCACCGTCGCTCCAAGACATTTTTTTGGGTTTGAACAGCACGAACTTTGACAGCAAACCGAACAGCAAGTGGAACGCCGCCTTTAAAACAAGCAGTGAAAATGTGAAGCTTATGGGACACGCTTTAGTGTGACAAGCTACTGTTACTACAGGCGGGGTTACTAAGCTCTCTTCTCTGTGTTCGGCCCTTCATCGTCTCCATACAAAGTGAGCCACTCAGGAACTGAATCTGCTGTTGTTTTATAATGTTTGATGTTATTGGTTGCTTTTCTAACGCCCCTTGGTAGAGATTTCAGTGATTTCTTTACTCCTCTTGGTTGAGATTTCAGGGATTTCTTTACTCCTCTTGGTGTTGAAAAGGGATGGACTATTGTATCCTTTTCCTCTTCCTGCACTGATAGAGGTGTTTCACTTGTTGAAAGTCTTAATACCCGGCTCGTCTTTGCTGGATAGATCATCACCCTAACCTTAGATTTTAGTTTCGCTTCTTGTAACCACTTCCTTCGATTGATATAATCTAATCCATGTACATCTGTAAGATGATTAGACAATCTAACGAGATATTTTGCTCCACAATTCGGAAGTGGGCAATCACGGCACACGCGTTTAGTCATGTTAACAGTTCGAGATCTCAACAAAAATAAAACAGTTCCAGCGAATTTTAACCTTTAATGCGAGGGGCAAAAAGGACACAACACAGGACAAAAAGGCCTTTTGCGGGACAAAAGGGACAAAACGAGGCCATTCAGGACAAAAGGGCAGAGAGGGCAACTTTTTTTGACTTTGTGTTTTTTTCCCTGAGCGCGTGTAAGTCGCGCGTGCGTGGCTAAACAGAAGACAAGTCATGGTTAGCATAAATAAATTTACTAACTATCTACTAATTAATTCTTTTATAAATATTAAATCTCAAGGAAAAATCTTTTTATTTACAATTTATAGAAAAACTATTTATAAAACTTTCAATATCTTAAGGCAGAATCAGTAATTTTAGGGAAAACATGGATATTAAAGTTGGTTAACTTAAAAATTGTGTAAGATTTCTTGTCAAGAAGGCAAGTCCAAAAAAATAAATAAATCATGATTAGTAATATCAAACAATTAGTCTCCTAAAGTATGGAAAGGTTAATAATATATAGATTTGGGATTTCATGACCTAAAACGACGCGCGCGTGTCCCACGCGAGATTCCAACGCGCGCCCAGGGAAAACACAAAGTCAAAAAAGTTGCCCTCTCTGCCCTTTTGTCCTGAATGGCCTCGTTTTGTCCCTTTTGTCCCGCAAAAGGCCTTTTTGTCCTGTGTTGTGTCCTTTTTGCCCCTTCGCATTAAAGGTTAAAATTCGCTGGAACTGTTTTATTTTTGTTGAGATCTCGAACTGTTAACATGACTAAACGCGTGTGCCGTGATTGCCCACTTCCGAATTGTGGAGCAAAATATCTCGTTAGATTGTCTAATCATCTCACAGATGTACATGGATTAGATTATATCAATCGAAGGAAGTGGTTACAAGAAGCGAAACTACAACCTAAGGTTAGAGTGATGATCTATCCAGCAGAGAGGCGCCAGGGAGTAAGACCTTCAACAAGTGAAACACCTCTATCAGTGCAGGAAGAGGAAAAGGATACAATAGTCCATCACTTATCAACACCAAGAGGAGTAAAGAAATCCCTGAAATCTCAACCAAGAGGAGTAAAGAAATCACTGAAATCTCTACCAAGGGGCGTTAGAAAAGCAGCCAATAACATCAAACATTATAAAACAACAGCAGATTCAGTTCCTGAGTGGCTCACTTTGTATGGAGACGATGAAGGGCCGAACACAGAGAAGAGAGCTTAGTAACCCCGCCTGTAGTAACAGTAGCTTGTCACACTAAACCGCGTCCCATAAGCTTCACATTTTCACTGCTTGTTTTAAAGGCGGCGTTCCACTTGCTGTTCAGTTTGCTGTCAAAGTTCGTGCTGTTCAAACCCAAAAAAATGTCTTGGAGCGACGGTTATAAATACTGCCTTCTTCAACGAGGTAATGGATATTACGAAGACAGTGAAGACTCTCAATCTAGCCAAGAAACGGATTCTTCCCAATCTAGCCAAGAAACGGATTCTTCCCAAGAAGTGACAGAGCGCTTAAACCCTTGGTCGCGCATATTAGATGAAGCGCAGGAACGCCACGAGGTTCAGTTCAATGCTTTGGTCGACGAGTACGAAAGGAACGGAGATTCGGAAAATGTAGCTCATCTTAAAGCGCAGAACGCTCTCCTTCCTCTCTACAGAAAAGAACTGAGAAAAGTATTTTTAGAGTATTTGCAGTGGATGCGAGCGATGAAGAAAGATTACACCTTCCAAAAAGTGATGGAAACCCAAAAAGATCTGAAAGATACAGATGGATTTGATTGGTTAGAATCGACAGAACTAGCCATTGATAAGCGGAAATTCTTGCTTAATCGATTGTTTGTGAAGCAACCCATTCCACAAGATGAAGACTAGAACTACTGTGTTTTGTTCTCAATAAAAATGTATTTCAAACCGATATCTAGTGTGTTGTTCTATTGCAGTTTATTTCTTTGTTAAGGGGACTTCAGTCTTATTGTTCATTGCATCCTAATTTCCTGATTTACTTTGTGTTAAACACTTTGTAGTTGTTGGAGCTTTCGTTGTCAATAAATGTATTTTTTATTCATTTCAAATCTCTGTGTATTTGAATCATATCGCTATTAACAAGCAATAAAGTCTCTTAAGAAAACGTGCTGTTCAAAAATATTTATTGTCGCGTGTTTAAATTAAGCGCTCCGAAGTGCTATTGTTGTAATTTCAATGATAGAGCTGTCCCATGGGTTTCTCCGTTCGAGTTTGTCAGTATGCAAATCTAGGGTTAAAAGTGGAGTTCAGTGCGTGACTAACGGAGCGGAAAACTCGAGCAGTTAGCTAAGAATTTAATTCTCTCTCGTCAGCAAAGCTGAGAATAAAAGCATGATAGATTCTACCTAAACCAATCGGGGTTAAAAGAGTCCGGGCAAATTAACGTTTCGAAAATCGGAGAAAGTTTTCAAAGAAAGCTCGAGAACCTTATTACGCTTTCAAAAATTTGCGCTTGTCAACGTTTCCCGATCACGGACAGGTAAACAAGCGTCCAAAAGAGCTTGAAATTCGCGAACATCGGTAACGAAAGCCATGCTGATAAACAGGGAACAGAATTTTCTAAACAACGAGCTCGAACGAATTATTTCCTAGCAAAGCGATTGCGAGAAAGATAACGCTTTCGAAATCTGCCCGCTTTTATTTTAACACATAAGAGATTTTTTCCAATCAGGGTTCATTATTAACGGGCATGCCCAGGCAACCTTATTGTTTGTATTGTACTAGCGTCACGCTTGTTAGTATGGAGGAAGACACTTTATTAGTATGCAGGAACGCATTTTACCTAGACAGTTTTTGTTTGTTTTGTACTAGAGTGACGCTTATTAGTAAACCTATACCGAATTAGTATGCAGGAAGGCATCTCATTAGTATGGAGGAAGGCACTTTATTAGTATGGAGGAAGGCACCTCAATAGTATGGAGGAAGGCAGGGAAGGCAGTAACAAGGCTTAATTCTGACCCTCTATAACTACTCACATATGATAGTAAGAAGCTTACGCATCAACAGCCTGCCAGATGAAGCACTATAGGAAGAGTTTGAATTTGTATGGTTCAGTGACGGAGATGCAGCCATTGCAACTCTCAGTTTGGTTTGCAGCAGGTGGAGGGCACTTGTGGGAGATGATACTTTTCGCCGCCGTGTGCATTTTAGATGGCTTTCAACAGTTCATGATTGGGAAAAGACCTCCGAAGAATATAGAAACCAATATTATGTTATGTATGGCATATATGAGTGCTTAGGATGCCAATGGAAATACAAAGATATGCCTGGATACGTGCGGCGTGGGAAAGGCTCCCTAAGTTTTTATGAAGGCTCGGGTGACGCAGCTCACTCTGGCTATTGTTCGGCGTTATGTGGAAGCGTAATGGGCCCATATTCAGACCCGCTGAATGGTTGGTCTGAGGATGAAAATTAGGGGAATGACGATGCTGAATGTGTTGTGTCGGTAAACGAGACAATACTGTTAACTCGACTAAGAAAAGATCATTAGGTGAAATGCTTTACCACTGCAAGAACCAGCTGGTACATCATAAGCTATCATAAAAATACAATGAACTTCATTTAAGAGTTTTTTTATGTTTCATGACATCGAAATTCAATGAATATTTCTAAATAATAACAACAACCTCGTTCCCAGCAAGGTTGTAATTAATAACAAGTCAATGCGGACCAACTCAGTAACAGGGTTACTCCAATATGTTTCCAAGCGGCCTTTGTATTCGTTGGGGCAATCTATTTGCTTAATTATTCCAACGGTAAAATATCTTGTTTTCAGTCGATGCTCTTGTCTTCTTCTAATTGTAATTTATGTCTCCGTTTCTTTTGTTTTTATTAATTTATTTTATTTATTTTCAGTCTTTTTCCTTTCAGTTTTTTTTCAATAAACCATGAAAATGCAACTTGTTTTGCAATAGGTACATGAGTTAGTACAGAAATTTTAAAAGTCACCGGTGTGATATACAGTCAATGGTCTGGATGCTAATCTTTACAGCTCAGTACGACCGGACTGAACAAATAAACTTTCCTGAAATAAATGGGCACGTTGTAGTTTTGTGTAAAATACTTAAACATTACCTTAGACTGTAGCACCGTTCAGAATTCAGCAAGTTTGTCTTTATCTGAAAATATTTTTAAAAGTTAATTACGCAAAATGTCTGATGTGTGGGAGTTTGCGTTGCGTTTATGGCCATGCAGAATAAGGCTATACTTTGTGGCTGAATGATGGTGCTCCTGACGACATTCTTAGACGTAATCAAAAGAAAGTCGAAGTTTCTAAGAAATAACACCGTCCGTGAATAACAAATTGAGTCTTCATATATATCTGGCCCGGATTGTTCGAAAGGTGGATAACGCTATCCACCGGATAAATCACTATCCAGTGGATAACGTGGTTTGTTTTGTCAACACTTATCCACTGGACAGCGATTTATCCGGTGGACAGTGCTATCCAGCCTTTGAACAACTGCGGCCTGGTGTTGCAAATTGCGTGACAAAAGAAATAATGCTTCAGGACAACGCTCAGGATTTCCGCTATCTATAATAATAATAATAATAATAATAAACTAATATTTTACGAGGAGGCCTCCAATCACCTAGTGGTGGTTTTCAGAAGGGTCCTCTAGTAGGTAATCCAGTAGGTAATCTTCTCGAATAGCAAATGAACGTGGAATTGCTTTTGTAGTGAGTAGCAGAATAGTTTTGTTATGCTCACGGCAAACGGTTCACGGTATAGCTTTTGTGTTTTCCCTGTGTTGTGGTTCGCTGCGTTGTGGTTTACTGTGCTGTAGTCAGTTTACCGTCGTTTCAATACAAGTCGATTCGATAGAAACTGAAGCCGTTTCGAAACAA
>JAHPZR010008614.1:7500-12500 GCA_019787425.1 Platygyra sinensis
ACGCTGAAACGGACAAAAACTAGAAACAAAACTCTGAGTTGCCTCGATTGATCACATTGTACCAAGAGACTATGAGGGTGAGAGAACACATCCCCCATACATGGGCCTCTTCCAATGATAATCTTTTCCAATCTAATTTTAGCACGTGGTCAAGCTGCGAGGTTATTTTAGGAAAGACACCTGATTGGCCAATTTAAAGGACATGATAACATTGAGATTTAATTTTAACAGCTGATCAAATATGCAAAAACCTTACGCCGGGATTTTCGAAGCGCATTTTGTAAGGTCAGAGGAAGAATAATTTCTAACTTTCTGGCGCTTTGAAAGAGCTTTCAAAAGAGATATTTTTCTCCCTTTAGGCCGCTCAGTACTTTTCGAGAAATGACTTGAGAGCGCGTTAAGAATGCAATTCTTGTCAGCAGCCACGGCATGGCGCGTCTCAAGTCGGAATAAGTCATGCAGAGAGATGACAAGACTTATTTTCGAAGTAAACTTAGGTTAAACACATCGAAGATAATATTCCTGCGTGGCGCTTTGGAAACAGTGCTCTTCAAAGAGACCTCTCTTGATGCAAACGTTGCAGTAAGTCCGGTAAATATTACACAGCACTTCCGAAATTAAATATACAAACATTTGCACCGGTATTTTTGAAGCGAAAGTTCTTACAAACGCGAAACAAATATTTTAGCTGTCTTGCGCTTTAAATGCCTTTCGAAAGCCGGAGACGCTTTTCGCTTCAATCCGTTCGGCACTTTCCGAGAAACGAAACAGGTTAGAGATTCGAGTCTTTGCACTTTATGTTAATCATTCTCAGTCATGCAGGGAAATGACACGATTATTCTATTTTACGGCTTTGGAGTACCTCGTATAATTTTCCTGCCCAGCTCTGAAAACGATTTCCAATGCTAACAGTGCGGGCAGTTTAAAACAAACCTTTTTTTTCTCTTAACCCGCTAAATTTTCAATTTCTTATTCAGATGGACACGACCTGATGACCGTTGGCCATCGCTTGCGTGATCATGGGACCGAGACTAAAAATAACTTCGACAGCGTGACGCGAAGCTTAAAATAGATTGAATAGGATTATCATAGGGCACGGGGATATGTTCTCTCACCTGATAGTCTCTTGATTGTACTAAACAAGGTTGGCGCTGCCAAAGGATTTTGCGAAAGTCTAAGTTTATTTTCTGAAGCGTGAGTTATGCGGGCAATCCCGAAGTGAAACTTAACGGCCAGAAGTATTTCCGTTGCCAAACATTAAGAGAGTTTTTAGCAAGTTTACGGCCCGTAAAGAGGTGGACCGTGTTGGGGACGATGAAATTTAGTCTGACTAAACGGTCTGTTAGCCTTCTTCGATAATTTACTACCGTTTTCGTTGATACGAAAACCAATCACAGCCACTAGTGTGACCTTCAGACCTATATAATCGTTCAACAGGGGAGAAGTTAAAATACCTTTCTTGAAGACTTACCTATAACCTCGATTCTGATGGGAAACCAGGAACTGCTGCTCACTGAGGACTGACAATTCGGATAGCGCACACAGTAGGCTTTGACTGTGTAATTTCCCCGTCAACCCGACTTTGAACTCATGACTTGCACTACTCGCTCACGCGCTGAATTACAAATAAGGATATTTATAAACTGGTTTCAAAGGGAAATTTTCAATTTTCTAAGAAAACAACGAGAAAGAACGAATTTCGTGTGTAAGGTTTAATCGCCTGCCATTTATATTGCAGTTTATTAGTTAAACTTAAATAACTTACTGACTGGCGTTTGGTTGTCACACTACGTTACTTATTCGAGAGCCTTACTTATACTAGAGCCTTTTGTTTGTGTTTCTTCATCCAGAACTAAAGGTCACTGAAAAGTAAATCTGCTCATAACCTCGCTATTAATCTTTATTATGTGAAGGTTTTTCTTTCGCTCTCAGTTTACCTGTCTTGAATGAAATTATGTTGCCCTCGCAAAAAAAAAAAAATAATAATAATAAAAAAAACTTTATTCTAGCGTGACCGTGATCGAGCGAATCGTAGCCGGGAGTTGTTCCATTCAAACTTACATTGAACACTTGACAGATGACGTTGACATGGAAATCTCCAAGAGTGAAAGTTGAGTGAAACAGCTCTTCTGCTTCATTCAATCATTAATGATCCTCCAGTGGAGATTATCAACATGTGGAATAATAGAAGCACTTGATAAAACTCATCTCCAGAATTTATTGCCTCTGTCAACACCAATATCACTTATTGCTAATAGCTACAACGATGAATCTTATATGAGAAATAACACTGACATTATTACGGCTGACACAAGGTTTAACTGCTGTCATTGGATTGGCAGGGAAGGCTCGTAAGAGAAAAACTGTTACGTTTCCTTTCGTATACCTGACCTCACCCCAGAGTTAGTTTCCGATTTAGGGCCTCTTCATATGAGCCCGGTCAACCGGGCTGGCTCGGTTTCCGGGATCTCATTTCGACACTCTTTTCTTTGTAAAAATATCGATGTGTTCATATGAAAGGCCGGACTAGCCCGGTTACCGAGATCTCGGTTTTTGCGACCGATATCTCGGTAACCCACAGGCGCCCCAAGCCCTCGTTAATTGTGAGGAATTATTATAAGCACAAGCCCAGTCGAGTTGTGACATGTTGGCTTGTGAAAGTAACTCCCAATATGGACAGCTCAAGGAATGATGAAAGAAAGCAATCAATAAAAAATACAACTGCAATCAATGCTTCCAAAGCCTACATGAAATTAGGAAGCCGTATTTTCGATAAATGAAAACAGACATGCAATAAAGCATAGTTAACTGAACCACGAAATTACGAAGGATACGTCAGTACGGAGATGGATTTTCGATACATGCACTTCACTTTCACGTCACTTTATTTTATTTGGCACTATAACAAACCACGCTATGTTCCTGCTATCGTGTATGCAGTGCGGGGCTAAAGATAGAAAACCTGGCTTATTCCTGGTTTACATTCATCGCCTACTAGTCTCTTTTCATCTCAAGCACTCTGAATCCGATTTCATACTATAAAAGACCTCAAAGAGAACACTGATCTAAACGGTCGTAAGCGGATTGGCGGAAACGGAGACGATGAAGTCATGGGAAGAATTAGAAATAGCGAAATAGTTAAAAGCGGAGACGTATCGGAAGCTGAAAAACATGGAAGCCAAACAAGGCAGATCCATTCCAAGAAAGAGAGGAATAAAACCGTGATTTCGTCCATTGATAACTCCGAGGCTGTTCATGAAGACGGCCGTGTTAAGAAATACAAAGAAGAGAAAGACCTAAAACGCGGTAAAGCTCGTGCGTCGAACCGTCAAGTGCAGAATTCATGCCAAGAGCAAATCCAGCAGTTAAAGTGCCACTGCGACGAAATTTCACATTTTTTTCCCCACTTTTTTTTAAACAGAATAACTTACCATCATGTACGATGTCCTTTCGTCCAAAAAGAAAAAATTAAAAAGACTTCCTTCATTAAAATTTCGCCGCTCGAAGAGTGAAATTCTTCGTCCGCCATTACTCGAAATTGGTTCCAGTTGAGCCCGCCATTTTCGCAGCGGCATCTCTACTTGTGACGTCATATTCCTAACACGAGATTGATTTACCTTTGATCGCCGCAAATATCAGTCGAGTTTTTATCCTAGTATTAGCGAAATCTCTGTCGATTCAGAAGTTCATTTTGGGTAAAGTTTGTCTGAAAGCATACGATGATAGTGCCGAGCCAGATTGCCACCGAAGAAGAAGCTACTAGTACGCTGAACAAATAGCTGTAGAGGAAGAAGAAGAGTCTGAGAACATGCTTCTAAGTCGATTTGCTGACAAGACAGATCTACCAGACTGGTATTTATTTGGTTTCTTCGTTTCGATTCTTTCTGCTTTTATCAATGCGTCTATTTTTGTAAAAGAGCTACTGAAAATTCCAAGCAGTTTGTTTCGAAGGAAGTTAAACTTATGTTGGATTCGACCTGTCACCGTTTTTGAAAATGTCTGTTTCGTAGGTATTGCACGATTCAAATTTCTGTAATTTGGTCAATTACCAAAAAAAAAAGATCGAAGTGGTATTTTTAGTTCTTCATGTATTTCAAGTTATTTATATATATTTTTGGTGTCAACTGTTAATGTTATTTTGAATTTAAGCTTACCCATACATGTACATGAAAGGTTATGGTTATCGGTGCAAGTGTATAAATTGTTCGTTGGAGTTTGTTGTCCAGCATGAAGAATGTAGATGTTGCATGGAAGTTGATAGATGTCATGAAAGAATGGCTGAAGTTGAAAAAGATGATTAGTAAACGAAAGAAAAAATAAAGAATTTACAACATTGACCACATTGTTTGCTGAATGCAACACCACAGACGCCTGGGACTGTGGGAAACCCCCAAAATTGGGATTTTAGAGGGGCAACAGCAGAGTCTGAAATCACCCCTTCCTAGCTGCCAGTGATGCTAAAAAGTTCACATTGATGATCATAATTTTACTACTGGCCATCAGTGGGGGGATAACTATATTCAGGACTATGCCACTGTCATATATTTATCTCATTTCCAAATTAATGTTAATTTTGGCCAAAGCATTTACACTGACAGAAAATTCAGACCCCTTTTGCCAATAGCAGACTTTTCATCTTGACTCCATTACCATAAAGAGTAAAACTGTTGGCGACTGCACCAGGCCCGTAGGAGGGGGGGTTCGAGGGGTTCGAACGAACCCCCCTTGAGGTCCAAGATATTTTTTTGGCTGTTGCCGACCTAACCGAGCGCCGAATCTTGGATTGTCAGGATGAGCTTGCGCTAGCCTATTTAAAATAAAGTATTTGTTGTTTTCACTGTTATGTTTTCGGTTTTGGGAGCCATTGTGGTCAAAACGTAGCCGCATAGGACGCTTTATGACTGCTGTCTAACTATATAACAAACTAGAAAGCCCAGGAGCCCGCGAAAAAAAAAAACCAAAAAAAAAAAACGGAAAACACGGCGAGGTCCGTATCGGGC
>JAHPZR010008615.1:0-45000 GCA_019787425.1 Platygyra sinensis
AAACTGAGTTTAAACTGCCATTTTATTCAAACAGATTTCGCAATGGGTACAAAACTGGGGACATTTGAGCTTAATTTAGGTCAACGGAAATGTATCATGGCAAAGGTAAAAACAATACCTGGAGAGTGGTCTCCATATAATCTCATCGATCAGTTGGAATTTTTTTTTTTTTTCCAACGATACGAAACGCAAGAAATCGTAGATTGTACCAATCGTTAACGAGATTGAATTTGTTTTTTCTTGTTTACCAAATTACAAAGATGACGTATAAAGTTGCTTTTTCGAATTCCTCCGGAGTAGTGTGGACAGTACCTCTAATTTCTTGTAACACTTTGTTTATTTTTAAAACGAAAATCGTATAAAATGTTCTCCTTCTTTATCAGCGCTTAGTATCTCCATGTTTGCAACTATTAGTTTCTATCCACTGTTTCTTCATTCCATCTTCCTTTGTGTCCGTTGTTTTTCTCATTCTCCCTATGTTAGTTTTGTTTCTCCTATTAAGGTCGCATATCTTCTAGTTTTGAATAGGGGGTGTGTAAGACTGTCCACGGCCAAGTGCACCCTCAATTTTAGTGCAGAATGCACTATTGGGATGGTTTAAGGGATCGCCGTCCGCTAATGCACTAGACAATAAGGTACTAAGCGATACTGCACTAAGCGATTATGCACTAAGCGATAAGGCACTAAGCGATAAGGCATTACGCGATAAGGCACTAAGCGATACTGCACCTAAGCGATTATGCACTAAGCGATAAGGCATTAAGCCATAAGGCATTAAGCGATAAAGCACTAAGCGATTATGCACTAGCGATAAAGCATTAAACGATAAGGCACTAAGGTGTAAACCCCTGTTAACTAATATTTGTGCTGGCTTCAATTTATGGTTTTTAGTTAATCACTAAGGGCCAGTCCTAGTACTGCAGTACTGATATAGTACTGTCTGTATACTGCATGGGTGTTTTTTCCTTTGGAGCAGCCAGTTTATGGAATTCTCTCTTGACATTATTAGACAGAGTAGCTCGTTACGAAGTTTTAAGACCTATACGAAAACATACCTTTTTAAAGAATTCATAATTTAGATTAGCATGCAATATAGTTTTTATTACCTGGAAATATAGTTTTTGACGTAAAGCATATATGAATTAATTCATATTTGAACTGCGGTTGTGGATCAAAGTGAAGAATGATCATAGCAGTAAATTTTTCCAATTTAAGCAGTTGGAAAGAAGAAGCCTGAAAAAAACCATGGCTTCAACGGGATTCGAACCCATGAACCCGGTGCGATGAACCCATGAACCCGGTGCGATGCTCTACCAACTGAGCTAAGAAGTCACACATTGGCAGCGAGGTCAATTTGTTGAGTTCATATCTCCCGTGAGGAGTTAAATGATGTGAAGTATATATGAATTAATTCATATTTGAACTGCAGTTGTAGTTGCAAGTGAAGAATGATCATCGCAGTAAATTTTCCAATTTAAGCAATTGGAAAGAAAAAGCATGAAAAAAATCAGGGCTTAATACCTTGAATAGTTTAAATATAATTTTTACCTGAAAATTGTAAAATCCTTCTTACTGCTACTTGTAAATTTTCGTATCTTGGATGGTAATTATTGTAAAGCGCTCTTGGGCTAAAGGGAATTAGTATCGCCAGATCGATTTTGGCGTCAGCCTCCTACCTTGGCACTTTACTTTGAAGGAAAGGTGATGAAGACTATTTTCCCCCAAAACTACGTGTACGTATTAAGGACAACAACAACTCGCTACATGGTAAGTTTCATCGATTTTTTTTCCATTTTCTAGCGAATTTTCAGACCTAAACTTCGCTTCATATGTTCTCTCAAGATAGTCTCGTGGCTCTATAATAGCCCATTTCACGGTTAATTTTTCTCATTTGCATTACAATGTAATCCAACGTGGATGCGAGGCAATTTCGGGCTAAAACTGCAAAATAGCCCGAAATTGCCTCACATACATGCTAGAATTCATTGTAATGCAAATGAGAAAAGCTAACCGTGAAAAGGGCTATTTACCCGTGTTATGTCACGTGTCACGCGCAGTGAGCCTGGGTTACCTATGCAGAAACGAAGTTAAAATGCGCGCTTCACTCGCAAAGATTTTCAGGGGCACCCAACGAAAAACTTCGATGAAATATCTGTTCGGGAGAGTCTACCGCCGTTCTAATACTTTCGGATAATGCATTGCCAAAAAGCTACTGATTTCTTACTAAAACATCACCTAAAAGATTCGCAACCAGAGAAACATGATACAGGGAAAAACAGTCCCTTAGATTTTCGGAAGGGATAGTTTTGAAATTTCTGGCTCTAAAAAAGGTCGCCTAGCATTTTCGGGTGAGAAAAAAGTTCGAGGAGAAGTTCTTCGAAGGTAAAGTTCAGCTAGCAAATTCTGAAATGAAGAGTTCATTCCCTAAAATTTTCGGGCACTTCAATCTTTAGCTAAGAAATCCGAACAGATCAAATTTTTCTAGCTGATTAAAACAACTCTTTAAACAGTCTTTAAACAATACCAGGAGCCCAGAAATATCCCTCAGAGGCTTTTTGGTTAATTTGATCGTCGGGTGCCCCTGGATTTTCGGTTCGAGATATGAAGGAAAATATACTTTGGGGCGTTCTTCCGGTGTAATGAGACAATTACACAAAGCGTGTGAAAATTAATGACCCTTTGATGGACGAAGTGAAGGCCTACGTTACTTTAACAATAGAGCTCATATCAATTACAAAGTGGCCGCAAATGTTGCTCCTGGCGAAAAATATCCTTTGCAATACAGTCAACTCTCTCGTAAGCGGACACCCTCGGGAATTGAAAAACGTGTCCGTTAGTAGAGCTGTCCGCTTACGAGAATTATTCCCGTAAGCGGACACCAAAGAAAAATAGGGTGGATGTCCGCTTACGGGAGAGTTAATTAGCGGGTGTTAATTGTGTTTTATTGCGTAGACAAAAATAGCAACGAACGGACAGCTTGCTTTGCCTCGGACAAATTGAAATTTGTAAAAAGCGATCCCCGCTGTTCTGTTGCTCTGTTAAAGGTCATATTTTTGTTGATTTATTGCAAATTAAAGACAAATTTCATTGCCAAGAGTCAATTACGTACATGGTGTGTCCGCTTACGAGAGAGCGTAAACAAAAGAAAAATCCAATTTTCATTTTCAAAAGTGTCCGCGTCCGCATACGAGAGAGTGTCCGTTTACGGGAATGTGTAAATAGAAAGTTTGACTGAGAGGTAAAAACGGGGATTTAAAAAGCCGTCCGTAAGTAGAGCTGTCCGCTTACGAGAGTGTCCGTTAGCGGAGAGTTGACTGTATCTGCATTCCGTTGCTCGGGCGACAAGGTTATTAAGGAAATAATTTTCGCTCGAATTCTTCGAGGGGCGATGCTCGTTTTGACAGGACATGATCCAAGATGAACCAAGCCCGAATCTTGCGGAAACATTCTGCAACAATGTCACATCCGCGTGACAAAATCGGCAAAAACTGATTTCACGAGATTTTCTTGCAACTCTTGCGAGTCCGGTTCTGTAGTCCTATAATCTACAAAAACAAAGCTCTCGAAGCAGAACCACGACCAATTTTTAAACAGAAACACAGAAGTGCGGAGATGGCACAACACCACGCCTGTTACGTGATCTTTTAAGGCAAATTTACTTCTCGTGACAACGTGTTGACAGCAATCAATAAGAGATAATTATGGAAAGAAACGTTTTGAGTCAATAACTTTGCTTGGAATCAATCTTTTCTCATAGAATTTATTTTTAATTGAAAGATTGTAACAAGATCTATCTGAAAAAGCGAAAAACAATTTTTTGAAAAATGATCAAAGTTGGGGTACACTGATCATCATCATCATCAATCTTTATTTATACACGAAATCATATCATTTAACATGGTCTTCCTAAGAATCGTGTTTAAAACTAGACTAAAATACTCTAACGAACTATTGACTATAATGTTAAAAATACAAAAACTTACATTATGAATAATAAGAGTTACAATGGGTCAAGGCGATACCTTAAAAATCTGATACCTTAAAAATCGCCCGAATTGAACGGATCTTTGCCAACACAGAACTGCGAGTACTTCGAGTCATTTCACGTTGTTGTTGATTCGAGGAGAACGGTAAAGAAATAAACCAAAATAAAAAGTGCAGGCGCAAAGCCTTAGTCATTGATCGCCGTTGACCATAGTTAGCCAGGTTTTCATATGTCTGGAAAAGCCCAGACGATCGGGGATTTTACCTTTTGCCTATATGCGTTGACGTCGTCGTTGCTAAAGCTACACAGTGGACAAAATACTAGTCCTAAAAACTTCCTTAGCAACGGCACCCCTTTGCTTTTTCTCGGAATCGTTTGCATAAAAGACAACTTGAAGGTAATGTGCTACTGCGTGTCGATCACGCGATAGTTTTATCATAAAGCGCTAGTCTACTTCGCAAAACCTCCGCACTGTAGTTTGCTTTCATCGGTAGCCCACTTCTCCCGACGAAATCTTAGGTAAGCTATTTATTGCTTTACTGAACTATAACAACGCAAAACTTGGGGAGGAGGGTTGGCGCAGTGGCGAGAGTTCTCCGCGCTTGCCATTAATGTTTCCCAGATTCGATTCCCAGCCTCGGCGTCATACGTGGATTTGTGCTTGACAGAATCCCCAATATAGGTACGTCAGTGCTAGATTTTATAAAGTTCATTGCGTTATTGGGTAAAATTGCTGCCTTTCGCTTTAAACATGCAAGGGATTGGGTTTCGTGTACTGAGAGACTGAAGAAAACGAGTCCGCTTGTGCACTTCCGACTTTGTAGGCCGCGGCTCAAAGCGAAAGCGGAATTGTCGTTCAGTCTGCGAGTTAAACATGTTTCAATCTGAAAAAAGATTTTAAAGCGACACAAACCCAGGCCCGTAGCCAGGATTTTTTACGGGTGGGTGCGATCAGTTGATTATACGGACCAACGAGCGCCGGAGGCGCTCTTGACTAGGGGGGTCCGGGGGCATGCCCCCCCGGGAAATTTTGAAAATTAAGTTGTCTGAGACTGCATTTCGTGCGTTTTGAAGGTCAGTATGATAGCAATATAGGTCGCTAAAAGCGAACCTAAAAACGTGGATATTTGTCAAATTTTGAACTTCAAAATTGATTTTGATGCTTTACGTATGTATTTTACAATGTAGAGAATAACAATGCCAATGTCACTATTTAAAAATAACAAAAATAGAAATAAAGTTGTAAATCCGTATTGTTCACTCGGCTGGCTGCTGATCATCACGATCTTTCAGAAGTGTGCCAAGCTCAAGCCTCCTTGGGTGCATCTTGGCAAACAGAACAACACTATTATTTTTTTTTTACTATTTATTTTTTTAACAAAAAAGTGGACCTCAGCAGTCTGCGGGGGGGTGCGGGCGCACCCATCGCACCCCCCCTCCCTACGGGCCTGCAAACCAGTTTCCCTAGTCAAGTACAAGTATTTTTCTCGGCCAAAAATGTGTATTATCATTCTTTTGTTCAGTGCTGGGAAAAATAAACCTGAGGCGGATCGAAAATTGGCGGGCGAGATCTATAAACTCAACCTTTCAATGTTTAAAACTTAGATATTTTGAGTTAAAATAATCCTGGTCGTGAATTTGAATAAATTTGCTTCTCTTGTCAAAATAGAAAAACAAGGATCGCAACACTCATTGACTTTATTTTTCCAGGAAATAAGGGAACAAGCGTTTCCAAGGTTCTGAGAACCTCACACCCAAAGGCCTCATTGAAAAGCAGAACCATTCCGAACCACCGTGATGCTTGCTCAATATGAATAATTTATTTGAAAACAGAATCGATATTATCCTTAGTGTGACTGTGGTAAAAATGTACTTCTTAAGGGTAAATGCAGCTGTTAATCCTTACTTGAGGAGCAGCATTTGGGTTACACTTTGTGACACTAATTGTCTGTATTCCGAGAAACGGGTGATGTTAAAGTTGGGGAGAAGAGCAAGGGGACACTTCGTGACGCTTATTGAAATTCGCGTGCATCTAATTAGGGTCAAACCTGGACATATCTCGATTGCATAGGTAATTGTGACTTCATATGAACCTGTGAAAGTGAAAGTAATGCGTTCTTCACAGCGAGGATCACTTCTTCACTTGATCACAATCCGATTTTTGGTTTCTGGTTTCGTTCATATGCTCATGCCAAAGTAAGTTTTGTTGCACTATTCAGATTCGAGCAGGGCGCATTTGACCGGAGCTTGGCTTACCAGTTGTTCGTCGCCCACACGGCACATTGCACTCACTGTCCGAACGACTACTTGTAGGCTTGAACAGTAGTGTATGGTGGCCCAGCATTATCATGGTAAAATATGTAAGTTTTTGAGGAAAAATGAATAAAAAATGGAAAGAAACGAAAAATATATGCAATCAAAATAGAAAAAAAGGGAGGAAAAATAATATTGTAATAAAAATTAATAATATAAAGTAAAAAAAACATATTCGTTCACAAATTAAAAAGTAAAAAAAGAGAAATAATTAAAGCACTAAAATATTTTGAAAAAAATATAATCCAAAAAAAAAAGAAAAGAAAAAAAAACATTGAAAATAAACACTGAAAAATACAACATGGAAAATCAACATTGGAAATCGACATAAGAAAAAAAAGTTCAATGTTATTTCCACGTGGCCCGTCTTAATCATAGACCAGGATACTTTGCATGCACGTATTTCCGTATGTTGGCTTTCAGGTTCTCGTCGTTTTCAATGTTTATTTTTAATGTTAATTTTCGATGTTGATTTTCAATGTTGTTTTTAACAATTATTACTATTGTTTTTTTCTTTTCCTTTTTTTTTGGATTATATTTTTTTCAAAATATTTTAGTGCTTTAATTATTTCTCTCTTTTTTACTTTTTAATTTGTGAACGAATATGTTTTTTTTTAACTTTATATTATTAATTTTTATCACATTATTATTTTTTCTCCCTTTTTTTCTATTTTGATTGCATATATTTTTCGTTTCTTTCCATTTTTTAGTCTTTTTTCCTCAAAAACTTACATATTTTGCTATGATAATGCTGGGCCACCATAATTCACTATTAACAAGCAATAAAGTCTCTTTAGAAACTTGTTGTTCAAAAAGATTCATTAGTCGTGTGTTTAAATTGAGCGCTGCAAACTTCTATTGGTAGAGCTGTCCCATGGGCTTTTCCATTAGAGTTTGTGTGCAAATATCGGGTTGAAAGTAGAGTTAGAGGGTCATGAAAGGGGCGGGGGGGGGGGGGGGGGTCCTAATACCGTTTCCCAGCAAATTGTTTTTTGCAAATCCCAGCTCAAATCCCACAATCCGAGCCTTTGTTGCTCAAATTGAAATCCCATTCCCATTTTTCTATTGTTTTTGTTTCATGAATCCCAGTCCCAGTGCACAAAATCCCATTTCCCAGCCTCTAAAAAAGGCAAATCCCAGCTCCCATTTTACCCCTTCATGACCCTCGAGTTAAGATCAGATTTACACTAGTATACCTAAATGGTAATAATGCTGCCGAAGGGGAGAACAATATTAAGTATGCTAACAGTTACCCTATGAACTGAACAATGAAGAATTGATTTGCACAAGACGTATTTGACTCGTTATGATAGGAAATCTTCGCGATACGCAAAAAGATGGCGCCACGCGCTGCATTCTGGGTAGATCGACATATCGGCCTAAAATTCACAGTGTTTGTATGGGAATCTGATGGCAAATAACTTTCTTTAAAATGGATTCTGAATAATATATGAATTGCAAAATAAAGATACTGGGCAAAAGAGTGTATTCACCAAATTTGAGGGATGTAGCTGTGCTAGAAAGCCTTCAGCCACGTTTTAAACTTTTCATACATTTGCCTGCAATTTGGCGGGAAAAAATTATAGACAAATTTGTGAAAAATTAAAACGCAACTGAACGTTTTGTATAACAGCTGCATCCCTCAAATTTGGTCAATACAATCTTTTGTCTAGTATCTTAACTCTGCTGTTCATAAACTGTTCAGAATTTATTTTATAAGGAAATTATTTGCCGTCAAATTCCCATACAAATACAGTAAATTTTGGGCCGACATGTCGATCTACCCAGAATGCAACGCGTGGCGCCATCTTTTTGCGTATCGCGGATTGAAATAGCGTTTTGGGTTGGGTGCTTTGTGGGATTGAATTGATATTTATGGGCGGCCGACACCACCAAAAATACAAGATTGTTAAACGGCACAGACCAAACATAAATGGTTTAGTGAAGGCTTGCGAAATGGAATAATGATTGAGAAATGATACTGTCTAAATACAAATAGTTAGGTGTTCTTGTGTTAAACGGTCTACTGAAACAGTCAATGATTTAGACAATTTAGAAATGGTTCAGTCACTGATATCAAAATGAAACAAACAAATAAGAATCAGTTTATTTAAATGAGAATCCATCTGATCACGATAAGTAGAATGATTAGGTCTGACAACAAACGGTCAAGTGTTCTGTTTCAAAATGGTGTAATTAATGGTGGGACGGTTGACAGTAATCGGCAAATCATTTAATTCACCGAGAAATGGTTCAACTTACCGACCAGTGGCGGTTTAGTGTAGTGTCAACTGATTAAAGTGCCACTGCGATGAAATTTTTCGAATTCATTGTTTTTGCATTTTCTGAATCTTTAAGTGGTACTTACTCACCTGTCCAAGCCGTTTTGTCCAACAAGCGCGGGAAGATGGTTTTTTTGACGGTTTTTTCCGAGAATTTTTCGTCCGCCATTATCAAATCATGTTCCTGCAACCCCATAAGGCCTTGCTGCTTTGTGACGTCATACTCCTAAACCAACTAGGCTCACATGGCGAATTTTGTTATAACATCTCTATGTAGTTCGCAGTTAACTGGCTTCGCAAAGTGAATCTAGCGCTCTATTCGAATCGAATCGTGCCCGATCGATGTGTAATACACGGATGCAGCAATAGATCAGATATGAATGCAGGTATTTCCGCTCATTTAAGTCCTACGATTAAAAATTGAGCGAGATAAGTGGCTGAGATTCGTGCACACTCACCGCACGAACTTCAACCCGAGCGGAAAGTTTGTGGCGGGTGCAAGTCCATTTCGCGGAGGAATGTTTTTCAAAAGCGTTTTATATAGAAGGTTGTCGTTGTCGGCTTATTCTTGGCTCAATTCCTACAATATGGAAGATCGAGCCAGGGAAACAAACGACAACACCGCAAGGTAAGCCTTGTTTAATTTTATCTAAGCTTCAGTATTGTGTCAGCCGTGAAGTTTTTTCGAATTCAGTTTTTCGTAGAAGTATCCTATATGTTAAGTCCCAGACATCTCTGCGATTTGTAAATATATCTTCAAGTAACTCATCAATTTTAGTATTGTTCATATCGTCGCGCTATTGTATTTTAGTTTTTTATACCTTCTGTTTATTCCAGTCATGTGGCACACTCGTAAGATTCTGGTTTACCGAAGAGCCTTTCAATGGTTTCCAAAATTTTCAATTCAACCGGAATAATTTACTTTTTTTTTCCTCAGACACAGGTTTCTATATCTACTTTCCATAGAGATCATAAATGAACTGTAACATTTCTCACAGTCACCAGAAGTTTCTTCCCTAGAAGCTGGCCACTCGGTAATTTAATGGGTTTTTAGATGTAGGCGCCCTTCACGTTGTTGTGAGCGAAACTCGTTTTCGTTAGAGCGTTTTGCTGTGTACATTTCCGTTGACCTAAATTAAGCTCAAATGTCCCAGTTTTGTACCCATTGCGAAATCTGTTTGAATAAAATGGCAGTTTAAACTCAGTTTCCTAAGCGTCAGTTTCCTGTTCCTCACCTTGTGCACCTTGATAATTATGCTGGACAAATGCGTAATTTTACAGGTAATGTGGATTGTTGGGATTTTTAGAGAGGCAAGGTTAAGCCATTTTATCATGCAACAACAATGAGGGAGGGGAGGGGTGTCTAGCTTAAGAAAATGCAGTTTTAATCAAAACTATACACCTAATAGCCCTTTTCACGGTTAATTTTTCTCATTTGCATTACAATGTAATCCAACGTGGATGCGAGGCAATTTCGGGCTAAAACTGCGAAATAGCCCGAAATTGCCTCACATACATGCTAGAATTTATTGTAATGCAAATGAGAAAAGCTAACCGTGAAAAGGGCTATTGCAACATTCAAGAAATGAGGGGTGACAGAATCTTTAAAATAATACCTCACTGTGTTACCTATAGAGCTTTAAAAATTTCATGACTTGCCAGGCCTGGAAAAAGAAGATTTATAATTCCAGGACTTCCCATGTTGCCATTACCCATGCAAACCCTGATCAGTGTTGCTTAATTCTTATTTCCCTTTATTTTTCTCTTTAAATTCATCCAGGCCTTGTTGATATTGCAATTAGACGTATTTTTAACACGAGGACTAAACAGAAAACAGAGAATACTGTGACAATCTCTCATTTTTATCAATGAGTTGGATATTTCAGAATACAATCAGTCACACAGTCAGTGTTAACCTCATTGAGGTGCTGTGGTGTACTGAGGAGACCCTGAGTACCATGCAGTACACTCCCCAAGGAATACATTTAATTTCTGGTGCTTTAGCCAGTTGGAAGTTCTGACAGGATTTGTTCATTACTAGTCTATAAAAGCTAATTTCATTGCTGATCTTTAAGGAAGAATATTACTACATGCAGCTGTAAGCAAGCACACCCTACATATTTTTGGCTGTTTAGGGTCTAAAATTAACTTTTTTGTCTTTGGCTACAGCTTTCAACTTAATGAAACCTTTCCATCACAAGCTAGTGATGTGCAGTCGCCAACAGTTTTCCTCTTTATGGTAATAGAGTCAAGATGAAAAGTCTGCTATTGGCAAAAGCAGTCTGAATTTTCTGTCAGTGTAATTGCTTTGGCCAAAATTAACATTAATTTGGGAATGAGATAAATATATGACAGTGGCATAGTCCTGAAAATAGTTATCCCCCCATTGATGGCCAGTTGAAAATTCTCATCATCAATGTGAACTTTTAGCAGCACTGGCAGCTAGGAAGGGGTGATTTCAGACTCTGCTGTTGCCCCTCTAAAATTCCAAATTTGGGGGGTTTCCCACTGTCTCAGGTGTCTGTGGTGTTGCCTTCAGCTTGAACAATGTGGTCAATGTGGTAAATCCTTTAATTTTTCTTTCGTTTTAAGCCCTATTGCTGCAGTAGCCAAAACCCTACTACTCAGACACACTTTCAAAACCTGGATGCGAAAGTAACTTACTAATCATCTTTTTCAACTTCTGCCATTCTTTCATGACATCTATCAACCTCCATGCAACATCTACATTCTTCATGCAGGACAACAGACTCCAACGACCAATTCATACACTTGCACCTATAACCATAACCTTACATGTACATGTATGGGTAAGCTTAAATTCAAAATAACATTAACAGTTAATTGACACCAAAAATATGTATAAATAAACTTGAAATACCTGAAGAACAAAAACTACCACTTCGATCTTTTTTTTTATTATTATTTTTGGTAATTGACCAAATTACAGAAATTTTAATCGTGCAATATCTACGAAACAGACATTTTCAAAAACGGTGACAGATCGAATCCAACATAACTTCCTTCGAAACAAACTGCTTGGAATTTTCAGTAGCTCTTTTACAAAAATAGACGCATTGATTAAAGCAGAAAGAATCGAAAACGAAGAAACCAAATATAATACCAGTCTGGTAGGTCTGTCTCGTCAGCAAATCGACTGAGAAGCATGTCCTCAGACTCTTCTTCTTCCTTTACAGCTATTTGTTCAGCGTACTAGGTGGCTTCTTCTTCGGTGGCAATCTGGCTCGGCACTATCATGGTATGATTGGAAATCTTTACTTGCCGAACAGAAGCTAGCCTCTGAACACTCAGAGCAACCTTCACTACTGCTTTCAGACAAACTTTACCCAAAATGAACTTCTGAATCGACAGAGATTTCGCTAATACTAACATAAAACCTCGACTGATATCAACAGCGATCAAAGGTAAATCAATCTCGTGTTAGGAATATGACGTCACTAGTAGAGATGCCGCTGTGGAAATAGCGGGCTCAACTGGAACCAATTTCGAGTAATGGTGGACGAAAATTTCCACTTTTCGAGCGGCGAAATTTCAAAGAAGGAAGTCTTTTTAATTTTTTCTTTTTGGACGAAAGGACATCGTACATGATGGTAAGTTATTCTGTATAAAAAAAAGTGGGAAAAAGAAATGTGAAATTTCGTCGCAGTGGCACTTTAAATGCAGACACAAATTGTGCACTACGAAGTCAAATCATTCGTGCAAACAGCAAATAGCTTAACTAGGTGTTGAGCTGTTTAGTCATAGAAGGAATGGTCCAGTGTAATTTGAAATGATTGAATGAAATTAAAAGTGATTTAGCGTGGCACGAAACGAAACAGCCTACTTTGCGCGCCGAACCGCAAAAAATACAACAGTGAAGTGGACAAGTCAAGGTTGAAATGGATCAGTCAATGTGGGGTCTGACGTAATACCACCATATTTGGCGCCAAAATAGCAGAGTGAATGACCGTGACACACGTCACGCAAACAAGCGATAGTGAGCCAAATTCTAGTGTTAATGAAGGGCATGTAAACTCTCCATCGCCAGTTGCTTTGAGGCGATCAGAGAGAGTCAGAAAACCTGTTGTCCGATTGAACTTGTAGCCAACGTGATAGTTAATATGGTGTCACTCTTTGTAACAATGTCTTATTTCTCAGGGGAAGCAGTGTAATATATTGAGTACCCTATAGTACATATTGTGTTAGCACCCAGAGTGCATTGCTGTAATAAAGTTGTGTTGAAACGGCCATGTTGTGTTTGCCTCGTGGTTTTTCTCAGCGAAGTTAAATCACAGAATATTACAAGAGTGACGCTCATTAGTAAGCCAAGCCACTTACTAGTATGCAGGAATCTACTTTTACCTAGGCTGTTTGAATGTTAATGATTTACCTAGTCACCTGGACAGTTTTGCCTAGTCACCTAGACAGTTTTACCTCTGACACCTAGACAGGCACGGGGCTTAATTTCATACCTCTATGACTACTCATGTCATATTCTTATCTCTTAAAATACATCACGCACTTTACATTCAGACTAAAGCAATTACCTGAGAGCAACATCCTTAATCTCTTTAAAAATTGAACTTCACGCGATCAAAGTTTCTATCATCTTTACGAGTTAGAGTAAGACACGTCGTGTTGCGTTACGTAACGCAATATGTTTCTAAACAATGACAAAGGCCGTACACTTTCGCGTACGGTGACTTGAAAAACTATTGCAAGATGATCTTAACTTCTCTGAATCAAAGAAAGTTTCACTGATATACGAAGAAGAGCAAGATTGTAGGCCAGAACTTACCCATTCGTTTCCACTCAGGATAACAATATCACCAACCAGCTTGTTGTCGTCAGTTACTGACACGTGGGCACGTGGTGCCTAACATCAACAATGCTGGTCGATATGAAGGTGTACGTAAACCCTATTTATGTCTCACTTAGATTGTCTCTGTGCTGGGTTTCAACTTTAATCATAAGTCTTACTATTGTACAATTGCAGATAGAGGAAGCATGGAATCATTAACTGGAATCCTATTGGACGTCTCCGGCTCCATGAGTAGTAATATTGGTAGTGGCATTGATGAGGAAGGAGGTCCATGGGCTCGTTCGATCTTTGACGTTATTGACAACCTTATCAGACACGACGTTTCCTCTGATAACCATGTTTTTGCTATAGGCGTTGGGGCTAGTGCGGGTGGAGGAGTGTTTGATGTCATAGGAACTGTCAAACAGTTTCAGAATCAAGGCATTTCTGTTCAAAATACAGGTGAGCCTGCCACACATGAACACATAAACAAGATTTTTCAAATACTGGAAAGAGCCGGTGCACGTACAATCCGCAAATGGGCAGGGGTACATGTCGTCAGGGAGGCATTAAGTGATTACTTGGCAGTCTTGTTTCTGAGCAAATTTGAATCTGACCGACAGTTTCTCGAAGAATTCGTCCAGAAATGTCTTCCACGAGCGTGCCGAGACTGGGCTGGACCGGAACAGCTGCCGAGTATTAGTGGTCTTCTGTTCACAGCAGCGAACAGTGCGTATGCGTCGGCGGTGACCTGTTTCAAAAGAGCTGAAGTAGAAGACGTCATAGAAGTGGTAGAAAAGGCTAAATCCTATTTGATGAAAAAAGTAGGCGTCCATTCCATCGTTAGTGTTAAGGAAGCCTCAGATGTCCTACATGGATACGTCGATAAAGAAAGAGAACTTTCTAAAGAAAGGAGTAGGGAATTATTGCGGAGCATCGAGCCTTTCATTTACGGCAGAACACCTTTGTATGAATCAATTGAGAAGGCAACAAAACTGTTTGAAGACACTGCCTTTAAGTTTTCCATTCACAAAAAGCTGTTGTTTATCCTGTCAGACGGAGAGCCCACCGATGGAGAAAATACGGACCGTGCAGGAATAAATCGCGCCGTAGCAAAATTAACCGCAGCTGATGTCACCGTCGTGAGCTGCTTTATAACTGAGTCTACACAGATTACTCCTAGACGACTGTACAGCAAGATGGAACCTGACTGGAATCCTGGTGCAAAGTTCCTGTTCTCACTGAGCTCACCATTGCAAACGCAGTCGCTACCGCGCACGATCTTTGTTAAACGTGGTTGGATCATCGACAGCACCAACAATGAAACATATTTGTTCTTGCAGGTTAATCATCCAGACAACATGCGAGAGGCTTGCGAGGTGGCTCGAAATGTCGTTTGTTGTCAAGATGTGTTATCTGATTTGCTTGCATCCGTCGATCTTGATGTCTACATCAACCAGAAAGTGACCGGCTTTGGAGCAAAGGAGCAAGAAGGAGGTACTTGCTATGCGAATGCATCGGCTGCCGTGCTTGATTTGTCCATGAAGCGAATTCTTGGTCGTGTAGGCGGATATCCAGATTTCTACGAATTAAGAAGGGAATTTATCAAACGTTATGGAACTGAAGGTGCCATCATCCTCCATGTGCTGCAGGAAATGTGCCCGAAATACCGTTTGCATTGCGAGCAAGTTGATCTCAAGGGTGCTATGAAAGCAGTTACTGCGAAACGGCCAGTGGTGACAGCATTTTGGCTCACCGACGATGAGTGGGATAGTTTTGACAAATTCTTCAAGAGTAAGCCAACCGGCATTTTGACAAAGAAGGAAATCGACATAACAGCCCGTCCTCCCAATGCCTGTACTGGTGGCCATGCAGTTGTGTTGACCAGCTTCAACAGCGAATGCTTACGACTCATGAATTCTTGGGGAGTCGGCTGGGCTGACCAAGGATTTTTTAAAGTGCAGAACGCAGACGTTCTTGGGCTACAGTTCATTGATGTTTTCTGGACGGTGGAAGATTTAACTGAAAAAGAGAAATCCTATTACGAGAAGCATGGATCTCAAGTTGCCAGAAGATTGATGAATTCCTACCAGGCTCTACAGAGAGCGGAATATACGTGCCCCAAGTGCAGCAGGCCGTCGCCGGTTATGGAGTTTACTGGAACTTTATTGCAAGCAAAGTGTCCCAAATGTTCCCGTTCTTTCTCCACAAACGATGGCAAAGGGAACATTTTGGCTCTGAATTTATATCTTACCTCTTTAACCCATGAAACAGATTTGGGTAAAAATCAAAACGATTAGACACTTCAGCTGATCGACAAATTTTATCCTCCCCACATAAACTACCTGACAGGCGTCAAATGCTTTTAAAAATTGTGATTTTGGCATTGCCTCAGCTATCTGAAACTGCCAGATGCACATACTTGTTAATAGGGAAGAAAATTTAGATCGACCGAGCGGGTCAGTTTTGCAGAATGATTTAGAAATATACTAAAGAACGCTTAACAAACAGAACATTTTGAAAGAGTTGGTGCTACACTTTGGATTTATTTTGTATTTGATACTTCTTGTGTTTTTCTTCTTCGTAAACACAGCCATCCTGTTTGTATTCTTTCGAGTGAAAGACTTGCCCAATGTCACGAACGATTTACTTTGCAACATGGTCGCAGCGGACGACTTGCAATCGAGACTTGCAAGGAGTACCCGTCGGATCCGCTGGGCAAAATATCCGCTCTGTAGACCAAAGTTGAGCTGGCTGGGAGTCTTAGCAATAAACAGAATCTTGCTGAGAATTTAGCTCATCGAGAGAAAGCAAGCTTACATTTTGGTTTTACAGATCAGTTCTGGCTGAAGATAACATTGAGATGCGATCACTGTGAAATGACATAAGTGTGCAACTCGACACACTGACTGCTTAATTGACCTTTTGTTTGAAAAAACTGGTTACAATATAATGCTAGTTTGTTTAATATTAAAATTTATTTACCAGCAAACAATAGTGGTCTGTTCTGCTGTCATTTATGGAGTGAAATTGGATCAGTTTCCCGATCCCTTGATACTCCCTTTTTCCCCACGTGTACACTAGCGTGTACACTTCGTACAATATTGAGTCAAACTCTTAACTTTTAATCTCTGCCCTGTCTCATGATTTAGCTTGATTTATTACCGTTAGACGCCGTCTGTTAGTACGTCTTCAAGACGTGCTAACAGACGGATCAGCTTCAGACGAATTTTGCTCCATAATTCGTCTTTGCACCGAATTTATACTAGAGACGGATTATCCGTCAGAGACCCATAATCCGTCTGGACGGATAACTCGTCTCCAGTATAAATTCGGCCAATTTCTACCGCTGCGCTACTTCTATCAGTATTGAATGAGTTATAGGTAGCGTAGGTTTATTTATTTATTGATTATTTTTTTAATTCCTGTAGAAACAGTCGTGCTACGCTGGTAAGATAGTGAAAATACATTTTTGGCATAATCCAAAATAAAGAATTGAACAAGTAATTTGGCTGCGGTAAAACCTCCTCAGTTCACTGAAGAGCTAATGCTCGAAGCATTAACCTCTTTTCCTTAAATCGTGATCTATTTTAAGTTCACCACTGTAAAGAATTTATTTACATCTTACGACAACCTGAATATTTTAAAAAAGGCTCTAACATCCAATTCTTTTCTTGTTAAACAAGAGCTTCTTGAAGGCCCCTTTTTATCCTAAGCCACAAACTCGCTTACGTCCATCAGGGCCTCGAATGTTTTCCAAGCATATTATAACACCGATATCGTAATGTACTTGGTATACACCTAAGTTGCTGGTATACCTTTCATTAATTCTTTTGCTGTCAACCAGTGGAGATACACCTTTCTTTACTGGTCCCGTATTCTTCTTTCGGGTACTCAAAGTCTAAGACAAAGTTACAAGTTAGGTGGCTTGTGACTGCGTTGACCTGGACACTAGTTTTTCTCACTTTGAAAAAAGTTTACCTCAACCTTAAATCAAAGTTCATCTAGAAATCCGCTTGATTTTTCGCATTGTTTTGCTTGATTTTCAATCGTTTACTGAAAAACCTGTTTTTGAGAGTCTTTTGCTCATCCTATGATATTGTTTCATCGTATCAGGTTAAAAACAATATTTATCACGTCTCTGTTATATGCAAATTAGCTATGGAATGGTATGTAATGCGCATGTGCGCCAGCTGACTGTGTCCCTTTTAGGCATGGTTTTTATCCAGCGCAGACCAGCGGGAAGAAAAAATCGTTTCTGATCTAAGGTAACGGTGTTTTTATCCCAGAGGGAACCAAAAACTTACCACAAAACACAATTTGGTATCCTTAAACTCCTTAAGGTGTATTAATGGTGGTCACGTGATTCGTGACGTCACAGGCTTTCTCAAGATGATTTCTAAAATGGGCAAAGGATAGTGAGATATCGTGAAAAACTACCCATAAGAAACGTTTAACCACTTTCCAAGGCAACTATTTCTGTCCTGAATGGATGAACTTTTCAATTGTTTAAGGCTATATACGGAAATACAGAATATCATGTGACCTCTTTTAGAAATAACTTCTAAACTGGATATATTAGTCGGCCATTCAGGACAGATTTTTGCAGGGGCCATTAGCACAATTATAAATATACTAAATGTCATCTCGGCGGCCCATTTTCAGTTGTTTTTTCCAAAAAGAAAACAATTAATTATAGTCAACGTGACTCATTTTATCACGTGTTATTGGTCTTACAATATAAAGGTCATCAAGATTGGTCAGGCTGCCAATTCTGCAAAAATTAAACCAAATCCTGG
This sequence comes from Platygyra sinensis, assembly GCA_019787425.1. Taxonomy (NCBI): domain Eukaryota; kingdom Metazoa; phylum Cnidaria; class Anthozoa; order Scleractinia; family Merulinidae; genus Platygyra; species Platygyra sinensis. The sequence continues at coordinate 18,181 of JAHPZR010008615.1, forward strand.
CAGAGTAATTGCTATTTTTGTTTCTTAACTTCACAAAACATCAAATGAATAGTATTTTGTATTCCGTAATTAAAAACGCAAACGATCACCGCGTAAATATCTACACAATATAGTGACGAACAAAATTATGCATTAAAAATAAAAGAGAAATTATAAAAAGAATTTGTTCAGTCGTTTTCGTCTATATCCGCATTCAAACATATGACCTGCAAATATAGCTCATTGCCTCGAAAAACTACTCTTCTAATTTTTGTTCTTATTTAACAGACAGGTTTTAACTCTCCCTCGTAAAATTATCTTTGAAGCAGTATCAGTATCAGTGTCTCTCGTGAAAGCTTCACTCATGTTAAAGGGGCATTGTCACGCTGTTGTAGCACCACTTTGAAAAGCTTAACCTGAAACTGCCAATGCATCAGTGGAAACCTTAAAATAATGGTCTAGTTTTGCTGCCAAAGACTGCAGTACTGCATTGAGACTATTAACTCCTGTATGCCATCAAAGATGACGAGGATGGAAATGGATCGAAATTTAATCGCAGAAAAAATTCACCCTATGCATTGAAAAATCACTAACAAAATTGTTATGGTTAGCTGTTCCTGCTAAAATTTCATTGGAATTCATTTTGTTGATTCTGGAGCATTTTTTGCACGATAACACGCAACAACAACAATCCTGGTGACAGTGCTCCTTTAAAGTGTAAGTAGAATTGCGTGACTTGTGAACAACGGAAGAATCCTTAAATCAGTAAAAAACTGAAAATTGCAAAATTCTGAAAAGAACGTGGTTCGAATGAATTCGTAAACTTCTTGTCAGTGTTAAGCTCAAAGTGGGACAAAAAAGAGAAATAGTCAATCTTTTTTTTTTTTATGGAGAGCCCGCTCGGATTTTTAGATTAGTTTGTTGGGTATTGCTCCTGCGAACAAGAGTAAATCGCGACAATCCGTTTACAGTGTTGAAAACGTAACAGCAGTTGATATACTTGAAAAACTCAGCACAGCACATGAAGCAGCGGTAAAGAGAACCGTAAACCAACGGGTTTTAGACATAAGTGACGAGCACAAGGTTGACCGACACGGAAAATAGCCAGGGATGGTCTGTGGCGAGCATCACCCAGTACTCCAAAAAGAAAAAACGCGCAAGACTCAAATGGACTAGAAGAAACATATCAAACGAATGGTGGCCCAGAGAGCAAACCATAATGAATTTCTGGCAATATTTTCAAGGAATTGCTCTAGAATTTGAAAAAACTGGCTAGTTTTTTTCAAATTTCAATCCATTTCCATCCTTGCCATACTAAGTGCTAGGCGGCAATATATGGTTTCGGTGTAGTGATAAAGTCCTAGATAACAATTGCAAAACTGCATCATTATTTTTGGGTTTCCATTGATGCAGGAACATATTTTGGCATTGTAAAATGATGCTAAAATACCGTGACAGTGCCCCTTTAAGATATACTTAGCTACTGTTTTTCTGATCGTGTAAAAGAACATTATATAGTATCTCTCAACCGCTGTAGCTGCTAATGTTGCCAGCGATGCGTACATACAGATGCGTGTTAGAGGGAAAACGCTCTTGCACCAGAAACTGCCAAATGGGCATACAAAATCCATGGCTTCGTACGCGATGAAAACTGGCACGAAAACCACGAGAACCAACAGGTCAGCTGCTGCTAAGTTCAATAGAAATGGCGTCGCTGCAAAAATGGCTGGGTTTTGGGGCATTGTTTCTGTTGTTTGTTTTATTGTTTTCACGCAGGGTATTGTGAGCCATTCATGTAAAACCTTACAAGAGCTGTTACATCACCTAACAAAGTAACCATTACTGCCGGCCCTTGGGACTCCCACAAAGGTATTTATAGCTGAGGTTTTGATCCACATGATTTGCTGGTTTTTATGAAGTATTATGAAGTAAGAACAGGAAAAAAAATCAAATTGTGGCAAGTGTCCACTCTATAAATTACTCACTAAGCTTTCATATACCTAACCTCACATGTTTTTGGGAGAAAGAACAAAAAGTGGAAAACAAAGTGGTTTGTTTTGGCGTCCTCAACCTCCACACGGCTACATAGCACTGGGTGACGTGGCTTGTAATGGCCACGATCCGCCTTCGACTCTGTTTACATCCAAATACGCCTGCATTCGAGGTGACTTGCTGTCTCAAGGAGCGCTGGATACTGCAGTTCTGTGGACCGATCAAGGCTCGGGTGCCCCAATGAATGTCTCCATCTGGAACGTGAAAGCAACGGTCTGGATGGATTTTTCAAGGCTCACGTGGGTTACAACGGGCCATTTCTCCAGGCCTGCTGCCAAGGTTTCTAAGATGGCCGTGAAACAACCTGCAGAAGGTGGACAATATCACCCTGCTTATCCTCAAGGCTTTGGTTATCCGTATTAGCTTTAATCGCGGACGATAGCTTATACACGAAGCTCGAGACTTTACAATTGTGATACATGGATGCGGTAATGTTATGCTTAGAGTAAAAGGGATCCTCGCTTCGTTACTTAAAAGCCGACATGCATTTGTTTGTTTTAGATGATGTTTAATGATCTCAGTTTATTCTAGGAATATAGATGTTGTTTTCGAGAAATGATTATTGTCTTGCCTAAAGATACTTCGATGCGCGCTTGGCTTAAAGCTAAGTTTCCTTTTCGGCGAAGGCGATGAATACCACCAGAACTGATTGTAGCCCTGCTAGAATGGATTAACGGTAACTCGGCTTGCTACACTTCGTCATTATGCCTTTCCACTTGTAACACAACACTTCAGCTACGGACGTCATCTAAAGTTCAAGTTTAATAGTCGTTTACTTTTGATCCGTCTTAAAATTGCCATTGTCGTCTTCAGTTTAAACCACGACGTTTGTTTCAATGTATATAGTGCAAGATTACTATATTAGTAGCTACAACTCTAGAGTACCTTATTCAACTAAACTCTCAAGTGTAACACGATACAAGCCTGAGCTAGCGCTGGTTGAATATAGATATGAACCTATTGGCATGTTGTGAAATCCTTCCTGTTTTGAAGGTGTCTCTTAAGTTACAGTTCATTTAAAACCTTAGACTCATGGTTAGGCATCCAATCATAAAATAATCATTTGATCGATATTGTTCTCTGACTATCTAATAATAATAATAATAATAATAATAATAATAATAATAATAATAATAATAATAATAATAATAATAATAACGATAACGATAATAATGATAATGATATTAAAAATGATAATGATAATGATAGTGATAGTGATAATGATAAAGATAATGATAATGATAACAATAATAATAATGATAGTAATTATAATAATAATAATCATAGGGAAGAGGTGTGACGTATGCAGCTTTCGCTTCATGTTATGTCGGGCCAATATGAAGATCGTTTCAGTCCCAGCAACTAGCTTGGTTTTATTGTTTTCGAGCGCTAGGAAACCTGTTGAAACCCGAAGCACGAGTTTTTGAAATTACTTCTCCAACAAAGAAAATTAGTTTAAATTACCATTTGAATAAGTTTTCTCAATTCAACTATTAAATTTAAGACGTGAAATGTGCATGATCCTATCACCTAATTACTGCGCTGTGACAATTTTTGAATATTCATCAACTGATGTGACGTTGTTACCTGGCTGTTTGTCAGTTCTGAGCGAACACGTTGCTTCGCAAAGCAAATGGCAGAGTGCAGATTTAGACCTCCTAAAACTAGCGAAGAAGTACAAATGTGTGGCCAGTGCTATTTCGAGGTAACGTGTGCATTTGGTCTGATAAAATTTCAAACGTCAGTACTATTTTAGGTCGGAAGTGTACAGCAAGGTTGAAAGTGACCTGAAATACGAGGTCGCCACCATTGGACGGAGTGACGGAAAACATCTTTCGAAAACAATGGCGTCACGATAATCACGTGATTTCCCTGACCGAAGTTTCATCTGAATATAAATCCAAAATGACTGGTGATTGTTGCATTTTCAAACTTTTCCTGCGTAGTGTGGACGAAAAACATTTTAAGAAAAAACTGCTGGAGTTCTTAGTAAAATAATTTCTGAAATGGCAAAGCTGCACGCTGCAGCAATATTGATGTAACTGTATTGTTATGTACGAGGTGGCCTCAACTATAAGCCTGGTGGTTTCTAGAGGTCACCTCGTCATACATTGCCACTTGTAATAATTAATATATTAACTGAAAAGGCAAATAAACTGAAACTTGAAACTTGAAGCGTTTTTGGTGTGAAACCTCCGTTTTCAAATTTCCCTAGCGTAGTCTGGACGCGGCCTGAGTTAATTTTGGATATACGTCATCTTTGTGATTTCGCTAACATTTGGTACAATAATCTACGATTTTTTTGCGTTTCGGATCATTGGAATAAAATAATATCGTTGAGATCATATGGATACCAGTCTCTAATGATTGTTTTAACCGTTGCTATGATACATCTACCAAGACAATCGGCGTCAGTCTTTGACCCAGGCCTCCTTGGGCAGTATTATACATATACATACTTTATTTATTCCAGAAGCAGACTATACAGTTAAAAAGCTATAAAAGGGGGAAAAAGATGCTTCTAGAAAAAGAAGTCAAGAGGTTATCCCTACATGAAAACTCCCTTAAAAATAAATCAAAATGAAAATTATAATTAAAATACTTAATTACAATTAAGGTACAATTTGAGCTTAGATTTAAAACGCTGAAGGTTATCAGCTTCCACTATGTTTCTTGGTAATTCATTCCATAATTTAACAATCCTAATGAAAAATGAATGTTTATAGCAATTAAGTCTTGCTGGTTTGACATAAAGTTTGCACTGATGATTTGCTCTCGTAGACTGAGTTGTAGCGAAATTATATTCTATAGCAATCGTGATCATGGCAAGATTGAGAACAGGGAGCCTCTTCTGTGAGGGCAGTGATTTTCTTGTTCTTTGTGTTCCCCAACTAACCGAGCGCCTGGTTTTAATGAACTATATATATTATATTTATTGCAAAGCAGTTAAAATATTTCCTCATTGTAAATTCGAAAGTGTATACGATTAGCGTATCAACATGATAAATAGAAAATTCTTCTCAGCGCGTGTTAAAAGATCTAACGCGGTCAGTAGAAACGTTTTTCGGAGTATTTTGAGTCTCATCGATTCTATCCTGTTTAAAAGCCAGCTATCTATCATGTCCAACAATCATTCTCAGCTCTGGTTACTTTCTGTTGCTAGTAACCTTTGGATGCCTGACGCACTGTGTTGCTACTAATCTCAACCTAGGAAATGAATAAATAAAACAAAGTAGAAAACGTTTGCACAGGACATCAAAATCAGTTGAACTCGACTACACTCCATGGGCGTAGCCAGGATTTTTCAAAGGGAGGGTCACACTGACTCATACAGAGGGTACTCATCAGATTGTCACATGAATATTGTAGGTTGTTTGCTTACAAAAAGGCTTACAAAGGGGGGGTCACGGGCACCCCAGGACCCCCCCTGGCTACGCCCTTGACACTCTATATTTCGTTTATAATAGGCAATTTCCGAGTTTCCTTGTGCCTCTGTTTCAAAGCGAGTCTAAGTGCGAAACCATTCTTATGAAAATGACTTTGATTTGCATGAAAATTAAACTGCATGCAGCATTCATTTTCGCACTTAGACTTGTTTTGCAATAGAGCCACGAGAGAACTCGGAAAAGGCCTATTAACAAATAAAACTCGCTGAATGGGAGGGAGGGGAGACACGGTGGCTTCATGGCATGGGAGGGCTACTTCTCTTTAAGGGCTTTATAGGTGTGTGCGGCCTCAAAGGGTAAGGGTTTTTGAGCGTTTTGGTCATGAATAGGGTATCGGTTTTGGTCATTTTGGTAATAATCGAACCAGGGTATGGTTTTTGTCAGTACTCTAGTCTTGAATTGGGTATACTTTCTTAGAAGAAGCTGCTTTTGGTCAGGTCATAAATAGGGTAGGGAAAATTGCAGATTTTGGTCAGAAATAGAGTAAGGGCTTTGCGGAGCAGGCCGCACACTCACCCAATTTTTCTGGAAGCATCCTCCCACGCCCCGGGCCTTAAAGTGCACCTAACCTCAAAATATTATTTCGCTTAAGGTGGCCGAACACAGTTTTCGCGCGCGCTTTTGCTGATGCAATTCAGCACGTGCACAAGGATTTCAAAACAACAAACATGCCGTCAACAGAGCGATCATTTTATTTGCTCAATGTCCGCGCTGTCTGTACTATTTTTCTTCACAAATGAACACTGTATTGATGGTTTTACTCTTTTTTACAGAGGTATGTTAGAAAAAGTAACGATGCAAAGAAACCAGCAATTCTCAGCTTTTGTTTGTTACCGAAGAAACCCGGTTAAATGTAGCGCATGCGTAGTAAGTCGAAAAAAATTGCGATTGAGGGAAAAATTGACTTTCGGAGATACGCCTATTTCTCGAGAACCACTCTTTAGAATTTCACGAAATTTAGAGAGAAAATATTTTAGGAAATAAGTAACTGGAGGATTCTAAAAAATTAAAATTTAACAAAGGAAATTCAAGATATGCCAGTGAATCTTCAAGAGGGATAATTAAAGATCTGTTTGTTAAATTATTATTAAAATAGCGCTAACATGTGAGTATCGTTACAAGCTTGTTGCATGCAAATTATAAAGAAAATCTAATGACTAGATTTTCTGCAAATAAACAAAACCGATTTTAAACGCCTGTTTAAAATTAATCATGTTGCCATGGCAACGGCACATACGACAGTTTAATTATCAAAAAGTTGAAGTTTGTGTTGTTAACTTGCTTGCTGCCATTTTTGACGACCCAAGGATCAAGGGTTTTAGAAGCAAACGCAAGTGAAACAGAGGTATCAAAAACTGTGTTCAGCCACCTTAAATAAATCTTTGCACCTGTTCGAAAAACACTGCGCCTTTTTAAACTAAATCTTGACTTTTTACAGGCTGTAAAAGTTACAAAATCAAGCCATCATCTGTTCCACGACCGGGCTACTAGAGGCCTGGGTCTATTCTTTGTTTGGCGTCAAATACTGATTTGCATCGTAGTTAGTCTTTGTAAACATACATGCAAAGACCTTTGTGACGTCAAACCGGAAATAGACCCATAATCCTTAATTGCTCGGTCGTGGACCAGATGATGGCCAGATTTCGTAACTTTTACAGCCTTACGGTATAAGACCACTATAAGGGACTAGACTAATCCCCGACCTGCACAGCTCAGTAGTTCTGGTTAGGATTCCTCTTTTGACCTACGCGAAAGCCTTCTCAGGCCATTGGCAACGATAATCTTGTAAACCAGTTCAATTACAAAATGAAGAATCATGTCGATCTTAAACGTCGCAAAAAGTTAATTTCTTAGAGGAACTTACATCTGATGAAACTTAAACATCAGGGGGCAATATGAGCTCGTTGCATTTGAAGCAGCTCCAATAACCCTTACAATCTCGGAATTGTTATATGCGGTGAGGGTAGGGTGGGTGGGCAGAACTGAGGTAGCCAGGCAGTGGAGAGGAGAAAAGCAGAAGGTAGAGTAACCTAAGCCTTGTAAGCAATAGTAAAAGAACTTAGGCGTTAGCACTGACCTGCGTGTTTCTAGCTTTTTTTAGTTCATGCAAATTTGGAGGGGCAAACAGAGTGAATTATGTATGAGCAATCGGAAAATAGAGAATACTACATATCTTTCCTGTAAAGAATAATTTAAACACATTGAATTGAATCCATTTCTAAGGACTTTAAACACTTTTGGACTGCAAACAATCCTTGAAATATAGTTACCAGTGAGCGGATTTCTTAATTTAGAAGTAAATCAAAACGGAAATCTCAATCTTGTCAGTAAACAGTGGAAAATGAAAGAGCTTAGGCCTTAGCACTGACCTGCATGTTCCCAGCTTTCCTCGGATGAGTCGGATATTGTCAAAGGAGGGCGGGAAGATGAGAGACCTTGGGAACGAGTTTGGGATATTGCGTCCAGATTGCTCCTCCGTCTTTGAGTCTCAATTGACAGACTTTCCTCGCTGTCCGTGCTCTCTAATTCGTCATACCTTCGACGCCTTGTTGGTCTGTTAGGTCGTGCGCAGTCAAAACGGTTGCGAAGAAGGTGAATAGCTTTGAAAAGGACAACAACAAGTGTGTGACATGCCAAGATGATCATCAGAACTTCTACCAATACATCAAATAGATCTTTTTTATCATCAAAGATTTGCGTGATTGCTAATATGCACAGAACCAACAGATAGACGGATTCTGCGAGGTTAGCACGAGAGCGTAAGTAAGGGTGACAGTAATTATGAACAGCCAGGATTATAACGCACTCGAGGATTATCAGGATCTAGGGAAGAAGAGAAATAAAAAACATCACCTAACTAAGGCCAAGACATTGATTATCAGAAAGTAAAATAATCGAATACAAATCAAAAAGGTACCGTCCGTCTCCGCCCACAAATAGCAAAGGCTAATCGCGGTGGCCGGAGCAACACGCAGTCCTTGATTAACAAATTGGATCGACCGGACCGAGCAGTCCGAGTTTGAGCTCTGGCTGGGGACATTATGTGCCTCTCTCTACCCAAGTGTATAAATGAGTACCGGCGAATTGATGGTAGGGGTATGAAATACTCCTAGTCGCTTCATGCTACAGAAACCAGGATAAGCTCCGGCCTGATGGGCCACTTGATTTCACATTGTACCAAGCGAACAAATTGCTTGTTGTTAATTTCTATTCTTTGCGTTCATCTATATGTACAATTTCAAATTTCGCGGACTTGACCCTGTCCCTGATTTTCTTTGCCTTACCTTTTTTGTTTTCCAGTCTACAACCGCGACATAAGTGGTGATAAGGAGTACTCTACGACACAAATCAACTGACCACCACCAACAGCATTCGGGGCGCAAGCCGCTTCTCAGTGTATTTGCATATTGAGGATCAGCCCTCCAGTAGCCTTTGGTTAAAAGAAACACCATGATTGGTGGAGGAATCACCAGAATCACAAGCACAAGAATAGCGATTACTGCCATTTGTAGATGCTGACCCTGGAAACACTCCACCGTGCCGTCATAAAAAAACACGAGTTTATCGCCAACCTTTGGACAAAACAAGATGAGAAGGGACGTTTCCACAAAGTAGCTGTAAATAAACACAAGGAGAAGCCAAAATGACCGCAGCATCGAGTGTCGACGAAAGTTAAATGTCAGGCAATAATTGGTGCTTAACACGAAGGCCAACAAGAAGATTGATAGGACGAGGACTGGAAGGGCGTATCCAAACACGATAGCTTGTAAATTGTTTAATCCTTTTAAAATACATGTCTTGGAGAAATAAATCAAAGGATTTCCAAAGTTGAACATTTCCGCTACAAAGAAAACATGTCCTCCCAAGTGGCTGGAGGGATGGAAAATGTAAGGGACTACTTGTAAGAAAAACAGGGGCCCTCGTAACTCGCTAGACATGATGGGATTGAGCCAGATGACGAGAATGCACAAGGAGATCACAACAATGATGACAACAGGCAGCAACCAATCATTTTTGGAGCAATCAATGCAGTCAAACCACCTACAAAAGTCAGTAAAAGAAAGTGGTAATTAGTAATATTGAGTTGCTGCTGAATTCAGCCTTAACAACGGTTAATTAGTCAGTATGACCAGGAGCCCATCACTAGGAGCCTGCAACTCCCATAATAAGCCAATACAACGGCATTTTTATAGACCAGTCTATTTTTGGATATTTGTCCCGCGAAATAAGCCAGTTCCAGTCTACATGAGCACGCTTTGGTAAGAATAAGTCAATGCGGCCTCACGTGATTATGTCCACATCATGTCGACATGTTAACATTTGTCCGTGCTTGTGATTACAACAATATTTGTAATTGAGTTTCCTGTGAGGATCTGAATTTGAGATAAGTTCCAAGTAAAAATAGATCGGTCTGTGAGAACGCCGTGACAGGAATATGGAGTAGTTGAAGGCTCCTTGTGATGGGCTCCTGACTATGAGTAAATTTATTTTCTGGAAAAAAAATTGGGAAGTACCCGGGGGGACTCCTATATAAAATGGACAGGGGTGCTCTTCGGAAATTTTGAAAAGAAGGCCTAAGCGGTACCAAGATCCTGTTTTTGTGAGAGTGGCTTGAAATTTTTTTTGACCCCTAGGAGGAACCTAGATCCTTTTTCTGGGCGGAGCTTCAAATTTTTTCACTCCTAAGAGGTACCAAGATCCCGTTTTGTGGGCGTGGCTTGAAGTGTTTTTCACCCTAGGTAAGAGGTACCAAGATTCTGTTTTGTGGGTGTAGCTTGAAATGTTTTTCACCCCTAAGAGGTACCAAGATCCTGTTTTGTGGGTGCGGCTTAAAAATATATCACACAACACATTCAACATATCTTCTAACACATGTTCTGCCATATGTTTTTGGCTCAATACCCAAACAAGTACCGCAAACGCCTTTGACCTTTAAAGACTTATCATCCTAAAACACGACTAGCACCCCCGAGTTTCCTCTGTTAGAAAGTGCTCGATCTCTTGCCGCTAAATTCGAGTCGACTTTTATTTTAACGGTCTTGCTAAATTTCACTTTTTTATTCACCAACGTGTCCTTCGGTTAAGCGAAAGCTGATTGTTATTACAACTACATTTGAGATAAGCAATGATACCTTAATCCAACACTGGTATTGCCAGAGCATTTTCCACATAGCCGTCCCTCACGGTTCTTAGAACACTGTTCATCACTGTTGGCTGGGTCAAATAAGCAGCCTGGTAAGTCCCCGGGTGCACGTGTACAATTGCAGTACTTGTATGGACAGAAGTATGTAACTAAGGTGCTGTTGTTTGAGATGCCGGCCCAGTACCCCTCCTCCAGGTGGAGCTTTCCATCATTGTCACAGCTGTTGTGTAAGAACAGATCATAAGTTACACGTGTCTCGCGTCCAAGCAATGTAGCACGTGCGGTTTAAACTGTAGATACCTAAACTCCTACATCAAGTTAAAGCTTGTGGAACTGGCTATCAAGAAACACCGGAAATTTTGAAATAAAAGGAGTCGCCGAACAAGGTGAAACGATGACTATTTTAATCTCATGACAAGGTTGTTAAAAATGACTCGCCCAAGTTGAGGTTAAAATGTGTGCGGTCCAGATGAATAAATATGGCCCGGTTGTTAGGCTAGTTTTCCACCGATGTCCCGGGTCCGGTCGTGTGCAGCCTCGTTCCCAGGACCTTTTCCTGACTTCCAAGCCCTCAAGTCAGGAAAAAGGCCCTGGGAACGAAGTTGCAGTCGTGTGGAGGAGCGCCGGCTGCTCCCCGGTTAACAGCGGCTGGGAATCGAGCCTGCTCATTTGTCTAACGAATCAGATTGCCCAATTCAGTTCACCTGAGATGTAGAGATTTTAACCTTTGTTACATATGGAACATATTGACAAAATAACCCGGATAAGCAGGGCTTTGCACGAGTTTTGACAGCTGTGAGTAAAGACCACTATGCCAGCCTCGCATGGATTTCTACGAGATGGGGCGGCCGGTGGTTAGGAGAAGACGTGGATTGTAGGGGGTGGGGGTGGGGAGAGAATTTTGGAAGTGGACCGGCAAGACTCAACTCAAATTAACATATAATCGAAGTCTCGGAAATAACTCAGGTCCCTACCTCAAAATACCAGTCTGTTTATGGCATTCGCAAACTTTCCTGTTACGAGAGTATTGAAATCCAGGACGACATGTCTGGAGCTCTAGTTCAAAGAAAAACTCGTTCTCAAACGTAGAGAAGATGTCCATAACTTGAATCCTCCGCCCATGCTTGCTGTTTCTTTGGTTTATCTCGTTGTACAATTTCTCAGGAGCGTTGAAAGAAAAGGGAATAGTACTAAAATTATTAGCCCTGAGAACATAAAACGCATTTTGGAGCTGAAGCTTGGACGTGATGTTTACGTTTTCGGCTTCTGAGAGGAAAGCAAGTGTGACGGTCAGGTGTTCCAGTTCATCAACAGCATGCAGATTCAAAGGCAAGGTTTGGCCAGGAGCGAGCTGTAACAGAGTTATAATGGAGACCATAAATGAACGCATTGTTAGGTGATTTTCTTAGCTTGCCAGTGTTGTAGAACTTAGTCACTGTGATATAACTTAGAATGAAAACTGAAGAAAATTAATATCCCTTTTTTTTGAGTGTCAGTGGCAATATACACAATCAAAAACACGCGATTTGTTAGATAGACATACAGACAGGCATACAGACATACTGACATACATACAGACAGACAGGCAGACGTACAGACAGACAGAGAGACAGCCAGGCAGACATATATACATACAGAGAGACAGACATACAGACAGAGAGACAGACAGACAGACATACAAACAGACAGGCAGACAGACGGACAAACAGACAGGCGGAAAGGCCGGCAGGAAGGCAGCCAGGCTGATAGATAGATAACTAGACTGATAGAGTTTAAGTACAAAACAACGCGTGAAGGAATGAACGAACGAACACAAAAAGCAAGGAAATAGAGCACGTAAAGAACGAATCGATCGTTATCGATAAACGAAAAAGAGGAGAAGGGAACAACGAAACAAGGGAGTAAGAAAGGAGCCTAGTTCCTATGGCCCTTCCCTCACTTTGATGAAGGAAAAGACCATGAAAACGAGGTTGGAACGAGCGAAGAAGTGAATGTATGTATGAATAAACAAACGTATAACGACATAAAAGGAAGTGAATAACGCAATGTTAGACGGCCAAACTAATGAAAAGAGCTGACGAAAACCACCAGGGCCATACCTTTACAGTAGCATTATCTTTTATAGAGTGTAAGCGAAAACCTCTGGTGTCCGTGGCAATATCGTACTCTGATCCATTCTTAGCTTCTGTAAACAAAAAGTTGTTCTTGTAAACAAAATTCTTATTGGACCAGCGAAGAGCTTTACTGTAATTATAATGAGGCCACTCCTCTGTCCACAAACAACTCTGAAGGGATGATACATAAATTGCAGCTCCTCTTTGCACACTGCTATTCTCGATGAAGGATATGTTGGTCTGAGAAATAAAAAGGTTTACGGTAATAAAATACTGCAATCGTGCATGTGTGGTTGGAAGGCATCTTTTAGGGCTGTATCTGCACTAAAAACTGCCGCTACATGAATTTTACGGCCAGTACGATTGAGAAGATTCTAAAATTCATCCCATGCCATGTAAAATACATCCCGTCAGAAGGCTACAAAGCCGCTGAGTTACCGAACGAGTCAAAAATTTCTCGGCGTTCATCGCAGTATTCAAGTTTTCCCGCCGAAAGAAGAATAGCCGACGGCATTTTATGTTTTGTTGCCCGGGTGGTGAAACGCGAAATATCCCTTGAATAACCTGACTTTTTTTTAAATGCACTCACCTAGAGGATTGTATCTACACTGTAAAATTCAAGCTACGGGTCGAATATTTATCCCAAGCCGTTGGCTGACTACTATCGCCGGAATACCAGGGCGTAAAAAAAGCGATTGACATTACAAGTAAGAGGTAAACTGCACGCTAGCGAAGCTTGCGGTGCACAAAGGGAACCTAAAATCACTAAAGCGCTAAACATAGGGATAAACTGGCGCAATGTTGAGCGGAACTGATACTGAAATCCAAAGTCTGATCAAACTTACATTGTTTTGCGTGGTACTGCGACTATTTGTTGCAAAATTGAAATAATTTCAACTCATGTCCACTACATGCAGAAATGAGGTAGCGCCCCACCTCAAATAAGACGATAAAATTGCTTGCTGGGCTTAGCTATAAAAAGGACTAATACAGTGAGCCCAACTACTAACTCTTACCTTCCATTTAGATGGTGGCACTTGAAGATCGCTGTATCTCAGAAAACAGTTGGGATTGTACTTGTGCATTACCTCGTCCATTGAGTGTTCAAACACACAAATGGCTCCACCCAGACCCCTCGCTTTATTTCCTAAGAAGATCATTTCACTGTCAGGGAACAGAATGATCTGACTTGATTCCAAAAGCATTGCGCCTCCATTCGTTCCTGAGTTGTTAGTGAACAACAACTGTCCTTGAACGTTTATAACGCAATCCTGATATGCGGCAACTCCAGTACCACCTCCGTTGTTGCGCGCAAAAACATTTCTTCCTTTAAACTTCATATTAACCCGTTGACTTGTAAAAGGGCTGGTGCGCGCGAAACTTGACATATTATGGTCCACTATGGTGCAATTGATAAACTCTGGGGTCACATCCATCCGCCTGGCGTATGGCTGAGCCGTGGTGAAACGAATAGCTGTGCTGGCCTTACCAAAGTTGTTGCTAAACACAACAGTGTCAAAGCGTAACACAGAGTCATCAGGTTTTTCATTGTTGTTCATTAACATGATATTCATCCCGGCGCCTCTCTCAGACTGGTTTTCGCTGACTGTGCAGTTCTTGAAGATGGCGGTGATACTTGACGCACTATCACACCGGGCGAACATTAATCCCCCTCCCGCTAGTCCAGCGATGTTTCTTAAAAATGTTGTGTTGGTTATGGAGAAGTTGTTTCGTGACGTCACGTTTGAGTCGACAAAACAAACACCTCCTCCAAATGTTGCCGAATTGTTTAAAAAAATGGTGTCTTGTATCACCACTCGGCAGCGACTGGCCACGTGTTGAAACGCTATCAGAAGACCGCCGCCGTGAGTATTGTTACATGAACATGGGGTTGAAAAAGACGCTTCAAAATTCCTTAGATTACTTGTTGTGACAGAATTTAATGTAAAGTAGGAACTTCTGATTATTACAGAAAGAGAAATGGCGTTACGAAAAAGGAAACTCGCGCCGCCTCCACCCGAAGTTGGATGTGTTGGCCATATTGGATGGCTCGGTGTGTTATTCAAGAAATGACAGCTTTCAATTACAACCCCACTGTCAAAGCCCTGTATCCCAGCCTGTTTGTTATCTCTGAACACGCAGTTCGTGAATTTTATTCCCACAGAGTTCCATATGACCACGGCAGCAGCGAAAATAGGGCCACAGTTTTTGAATACAAGGTTTACAAAATTGATATTTCTTGTTTGATTGGCGGGACCTGATCCTATGTCAAAACCCGCAAAGGTATTCATGCACTGAATTGTAGATCCACTTGATTGATTTGATTTCAGAGTAATGTTTCTGTCAGGACTTGTTTGAATGATCTTGACGCGTTGCTCCAAGTAATAAACTTGATCCTCGATTGAAAAAATGAAGTCTGTGTCGTTGCTGTCCTTGATTTCATTTAGAGCGAATTTTATCGTTTTACAAGGTGTTGTTGTGTTAGAAACCAAGCAAACCGAGTTGTCGTACCCAGTGTTTGAAACGTTGATCACAACAGCCGCGCATGTCGATTCGAAACCAATGAAGATCCAAAGCGAATTAAACAAGAACAAGACGATGTTCATGTTGCACCTTTGCATTGCTGTTCGAAATCGTCTTACGGTCGCAAACAGGAACTCCTACGTTCCGTGTTAACTGTAACCTGAAATAAAAGCGTCTTTAAAGTTGACTATGTTTCATAGAAAGGCAAGCAATATGGTATGAATGGTTACACAACTCGTGACAAACGTTTATTGAAACTTTAACATGCATTCTAATAAATGAATCTCGTGATGTCCGTGATCAACTAGCCCGGTTTTCACGAGATTCCTTTTGCCTCTTAATCGTCACGCGATCACAAAACGATTGGGGGTTTTCACATGACGTCACTAAAACTATTGATCCTCCTGAGATTTTACTTTCATGATGTATAAGAGCAGCCGAAAACTAGTATTCATACAAATGTTCGCTCAGAATGGATCCTTAATTTTGTGATAGACTACACTTTTGCGTGACGATGATTACTTGACGGCTGGCCGAGAGACATGTCATGTTGGTTAAAATATTAAATAGTGACTTATTTCGGAGAATTTGGCTATCTCAACAGTTCATAGATTAAAAAAGTGTTATTTTAATGTTCTTGGGTTCCTCGAGAGATAAATTCACGCTTTTGTAGCAAAACTCAGTGACACGGACGTTTCTGTTGGTTTCTGGAAGCCATGTCGGAGCCCATCCGAATGGGCTCTAGCATGGCGTCTCCGTATTTTGGGTAAAACATTTCTCCTCATATCTTGCTTAAGGAAAATTGCTGTGACCTGAATCTTGGCAAGGGGCTTTTCATATTTACAGCAAAAGGAAAAAAGAAAACATCAACAGGAAAAAGAAAATATTTCAACTACTAAAATGTCGATAATTTGATTTAATTTAGGTTACGTCAACTTCGTCGTTTATTGTCCACGATCAAAATTTCAATCAGACTAATAAATGATCTCGAGACAACTGTGAGGTGATGTTGATATTAAGGTCGAAGGTCGATTCAATGATCGCTTCATAAAAATCAGGAGCGAAAAATCTTATTGTTTTAGTAAAATTCTAACTAAATTCTCTTCAAATAACTCGGCATAGTCAATCGAACTCAATCGAACTAAATTGAACTAAATCTGAACTAAAATCGATTGAGCTCGGCAATCGAACCAAATCAAACTCATACAAAGGAACTGGACAATCGAATTAAGGAGGCTCACAATAGTTTTAGGACTGGGTTCTAGCGGCGCGAATCACGCGCGTCACTCGCGGGATGGAGAAGGTAAACAAATATGGCGGCGCGTAATTTTTTTTGCCGAACTCTATTCACGTCTAGTTTTCAGGGTAAATCGCTTTTTCACGAATTTTTTAGCCGCCAAAAGTCATTATGTGTACTATTAGCTAAAGAAAAAAATGCTTGTCGATCAGTATATGTGGTGCCGAGAAGAAAATTTTATAGTTTTCAAGTACTCGCTGCGATCGATCGTAAAGACCCTGGACTGGACTACGAAACTCCAGAGACCCAACCAAGCACACGTTTACTTATTTATCTTTCCTTGGCCGGCTTTGCATGTGGCTTTAGTTTACTTAATCCATCGGTGGCCTATGCTGGAGAAAATGACGAAAACTCTGTCTGTGTCAGTTCTGGTCGCCATAAAGGTCGTTTTGCGTCGAAACGACGCTTGAGCGTGATGAAAAACCTTGCAAGGGCAAGTGAGGAAAAATCCCAGAAAAAACAAAATGATACTGAGGAAGAGCATATTGAGCCCCCCAGGAAAACAGTGACCAGGTCAAAACAAGTAAGTTCCGTTTTCGACCAGTAAATAGTAACAAATAAAACTTAAGATATTGCAGTTTCTTTCGAAGAGTTCAAAATTAATCATTTTCTTCTAATAGCAAAACTTAGAGGAAGAGGACGCCCAAATGTTATCAGGCACACGAATTGTCAACATGGAAGTGCTAAAAACTGACCTCAAGTCTTGTTTACATTGTCAAGCAGGTGAGGTAAACTTTGTGCACTTTTTCAATGGTAAAAATAGGCCAATGAATAAACTGCTAGCATAAATACCGAGTTCTGCATGTACAAAAGTTGTTGTACAAGTTGTTTTCCTTCTGCAACCATTGAGGCTTTATTAACAATTATTGAATATTTACTGCTTGGAGAAAAATTGTTATATAGTCAGCTTCCTTACCAATATTTCTTTCGTCGGAGTACAATAAACAAGTCCCCCCTTTTGTATTTCATCAATAACAAAAATAACAATATGTAAACAGATGACCACTGAAGTCACAGAAATACTATATTTCTTTGGCTTTAAAGTTGTATTTACCTTTTTATAGATTGGTAACAATGATTCAGACAATAGAAAACTAAAAATTAACTTATCGAATTGTTGTAAGAAAATATTGTGCAGCATGGTCACTTTATTATAAAATGTAATCAAATGCCTTCTTGTCAAGGTGCAAAATAAAGACTTCAAAATGTATTTGCTGCTCATTTCTAATTTTTGATAAATTTATGGCAAAACTCGTAAAGTATATGAACCTTTCTACACTATATATCAAATGGTCTCTTTTAGGTGTGGGATTACACATATCTCATGATTTCTCTCCTTCTAGTTTAGTTCATATTCACATCAGACTTATTAACCAGTCTGAACCAGTCAACTGTTTTTAGCAATTACATAAAATCTGCTCCAGAATTTTTTTCAACTCTCTCTATAGTTGTTCCCATTTTCATGTAAAACTGGATAAAATTAAGAAAAATAGGGGTCACCGAGTTAGTTTTTGCGCTATTAGCGTTAGAAGCTCCAAGATGGCTCTTATTTACAACTATATGCTGTTGCTATGGTAACAGCTGATGACGTCACGTGTTTATGTTTTGGTTCACTGATGATCGAGCTAGTATCTGTTACTAAGAAATTGTAAGAAAAACTATTATCTTGTTTTATTGAATCCCTCAAATGTAAAAGTCCCAGAAAACCTAATAACTATTGTGAGCCTCCTTAAATCGAACTTTGGCCATTTCTGAACTCATGATTTTTTGAAAAACCGGTGTTGAAAATCAATAACAAGTTTTTGGAGGCTCGAGTTACTTTAGTATCATGAACTAACGGCTGCCGAAAATCGAACACAATCTTGTGGATTACCATTCTCGTCCCCAGAGGCCGCGATCCTTTTGGTCAGTTCCGGGGATCGCGACCTCTGGCCCAGTCCAACGACATTCCGGTTTTTAATGGCTTTGTAAACACAATAGATTGAGACTAGAACCAATCACATTTGTCAGACTCGGCTCTGAGCATGCGCAGAGTGACGGGAAGTCCGTGAAATGCGGACTTCCGGAGTTGGACCTGGCCAGAGGTCGCGATCCCCGTAACTGACCAAAAGGATCGCGGCCTCTGGGGACGAGAATGGTGGATTACCGGAGTTTGGTTCAGAACAAAATCCATTTGGTTCGGTTCGATTGGTTCGGAGATCGAACCCACACAAAGTTCGGTGTTCGATTGGGTTCGATTAAGTTTGATTTCCGAACGTTTGATTGACTATACAGGGAAATTCCGTTCGCGCTTTACCATCTCTTCAACATTTTTGAGTTTTTAAAGTCGAGACCCTTCTTTTAGTTTTGTCAGAGATGGGCAGATGACTCCATTTTATTGCAGTGTTCTGTCCTGAAAAACTGCACATCAAAAATGAATTCCGTTGTGCACAAAGTAAACTCAGTTATTTGCAAAGAGCGCCTGATCGCAGGTTAAACACTACAAATGTTCTCTTGGGTTAAATTCTTTTGAATCTTATGAAGTCTAGGCTAGCTTAGGTAAAGTTACAGAGCCGGAAAAGCAACTGGATATTTCATTAATCCTCTTGTAAACTTTCACTTGTATGTTCCTTGATTCTGCCTCTCCAGTCTACATCACTTTTTTTCCCAATTCTTCAACAACATTTTTGTTGCTATCATCGCTTTTCGTTCCATTTGTTGACGGTCTCTCTTAGACCATTGGATCCAGTTCCCGGTTTGGGGAGGGGGGGGGGGGTGCTCTCCCTTACATGAGCTACATAAGTATGTGCGGCCTCAAAGGGTATGGTTTTTTTAGCCGTTTTGGTCAGAAATGGGGTATCGAAAGTTTCGCCATTTTGATCTAAATAGGGTATGGTTTCTGCGATCGTCTT
The DNA here is from genome assembly GCA_019787425.1 of Platygyra sinensis. Lineage (NCBI taxonomy): Eukaryota > Metazoa > Cnidaria > Anthozoa > Scleractinia > Merulinidae > Platygyra > Platygyra sinensis. The sequence goes on from JAHPZR010008615.1 coordinate 37,626, forward strand.
GAATTGGGTATGTGTCTTAGAACAAGCTATTCTACCTAATAATTAAGAAATAGAAAACATATACCGTGTTTCTTTCGAGCTATAGGAACACCAGTGGAACTTTGGGAGAAAGAGAAATGCTGTGGGAACCCCGAGCCATCATTACATCATCATTTTTAGGGCTGTTTTCTAAAACACTGCTCTGAACTAGGGAACTAGTTTTATATTATAAATAGGACATCAAATTTTTGTCAGGTCAAAAAACTAGGCTAGGGAAAATCGCACATTTTAGTCTCAAATGGGGTAAGGGTTTTGGAAAGCGGGCCGCACACCCCCACCCAATTTCTCTGGGAGTACCCCCGGTTTTCAGTTGAACCATCTTCACTGGTCTCCCAGCTATTCAATTTCTTCGTCAATGTAATTTCAACGTCAAGTTAACAAATTGACGTCAGTTTTTTATGCGTCTATCCTGTTATTGAACATGAATTTCGTCATAACATTGTCAAAGTAGCTGTGGATCCACGAGGCGATAGCCGAGTGGATCCGCAGACTACTTTGACAATGTTATGACGAAATTCATTGTCAATCACAGGACAGACGCATTAAAAACTGACATCAATTTGTTTTTTACGATAACAAATTGTCGAATTGCCCGCTCTCGCTCGCTGACGCGTCGCATGAATTTTAAATTTATGTGTCTGTCCGCATATGGACAATAAAAATTAGCCAATGAGCGCGCGTGAATTTCTGTAGTTATCGTAAAATTGTATATTTATCCTTTTTCAGCAATGAAATCTCCAGCTCCGCTCATAAAGCTAAAAATAAAACAACAGAGTACCCCCCGGTTTCAGTTGAACCATCTTCGCTAGTCTCCCAGCTTTTCAATTTCTTCGTCATTTTATTTTCAATGTTAAGTTGTATATTTATCACTTTTTTTAGCAATAAAATCTCCAGCTCTTCTCACAAAGCTAAAAATAAAACAACAGACAACGATCTCTCTAACAGTGATAGGGAAGGGTATTTAAATGACTGTAACATCTGTTTCTTAATTGCCTTAAAGAAATTAGTGAAAATGCTTGCTACTCGAAAAATTATTAAAATTGTTCTTGCCGATTACTGTTTATTAATAATAATTATGTTCAGACTGACGTTAAATAGTCAACAAAACTTCACTTGCAGATGAATACTGGATATTTCAATTTCGTACCGTTTTGAAAATCTGCCTTAACCTCGGAGCTGCTAAGACTAATTTATCTAAAAGCTGTGTTTGACTTTTCTGGAAGTTGTAATTTTCATTTTTAATATATAACCTTTCATGAGGCCGTTACTTGACCCTACTTTAGCCAACAAACAGAGAACTCCAGTCTCCGTCAGAGCAATGTGACAATATTACTTTTAGGTTGGTCTCCAAACTAAACTGTAAAAGGGCTTCCAGAAAAAAAAACACATAGTTATCATTTGGCACCCTTGTTGCGCCATAAGTAACCTAAGCACAATCAAAGTAATATTATTGCCTAGATACGAAAAAGCGAGTAAATATTGAATATTATTTCATCACAATTAAAAGCCTTTTAATCAATTTTTCTGCCTTGCCGCCATTTATTAACCAAGTTATTACGCAAATTACTAAGCAACTTAAGCTTACCAAGGAAATATGTTTATAGAGTTACTCCCATACGGCTTCTGCGACAACATATTGTAATTTCTACAAAGCTCGTACACTTTTTCTTTGTCCAAGGAACAACATCTAAGATAAGCTGGTTTCTAGCCTCTGTTCTGGTTAAGAAAATCCAATGTGGTGGACGAAGAGCTACCAGCTTGACTAGATGCATGGCTGTGATAGGATTCAGAGAGAACAGATGTATTTTTAACTGGTTAGTATCTATAAAAGCCTAAGACACAAACAAATTCGGCCTACACATCCAGGCTCGCAATGCGAAATCAATGGTGAGCAAATTTACTGCTTGGGCTTGAAGCCTGGTATATACATTTAAAACATTAATCGAAATTGCACGTAAAAAGTTGAGAAATAAATCTCGCACAGAGATTTCAGGAGAATATCTTTATTTTAGGCTGGAGCGTTAATGCAAACTTGTCTTTTCATCACTGTTGTGGGGAACAGTCCATGATAATATGACCCCGAAATCAGATAGATTGCAGGCGTTTTAAAAAATGGTGTCGAAAATTGTTTAAATGTTCGTTCTAAAGGGTGGACAAATTGAAACAAGATTGAAACAATTTCTTATCCTTTATATGACAGATTTAAGTAGACGGGCACTACTGAATAAGGTTTAATTAAAGCAAGTTTCTTTAGGAGTATTTTACCGATTTAAAATGTATGAAAAGGTAAGAGGACTTTTTCCTTTGTGTGTATGCAGTCGAATTAAAAGACGAAGAATTATCTCTGTTGGAGATTTCATAGTTAAAGCGTATTTTTGTAGTTTTGTTGTTTCTCGCCGTAATACCAGACACACACTGCTACATTGTAACTATCCTTAAAACCTTAACGTGAAATTTTACAACATTATAGGAGTTAAGACAGTAAATTCCCTCTAATTTCTACTTATGTAACCGCATCCCGTACAGCTGTAACAGCACATGCTCGATGTAAGATGTCTGTAACACTGCTGCGCATGTTCTTGATGTCGTAGCATAGCTAGCGCTACAAGCCTTTTCAGTCCTTCTCAATTGGTCTATTACCAACACAGTTATCTTATCACCTCGCTCCCAATGTGTGGCTTCATAGCTCAGTTGGTAGAGCATGCCACCGGTATCGCGGAGGTCACAGGTTCGAAAATTTACTGCGATGATCACTCTTCACTTTCATCTACAACCGCAGTACAAATATGAATTATTTCATATATACTTCACATCATTTCACTGCATGGGAAGATATGAACTCAATAAAATTGACCTCGGCGCTACCAATGAGAGACCGGTATCGCGGAGGTCACGGGTTCGAATCCCGTTGAAGCCCTGATTTTTTTCAGGCTTCTTCCTTCCAATTGCTTAAATTGGAAAATTTACTGCGATGATCACTCTTCACTTACAGTTATCTTTGAGTGTGTTTTGTTTTCGTCTTTTCTCCTCAAGAGAAGAAGTACAGATTTCACGGTAGTCTTTCTTCTCAATCACCTTTTACCACTTACTGTCCCCAGTTTTATTACGTTATTTTGTGGTTCAGCAATGTTGTGGAAAATGTTGCGTTAAACCGAGGCTTCCCTTATGTGAAAAAGAAAGAGAGAACCTAGAATTAAGGCTGCACAAGTTGTTGGGGCGGACTAATGTTGTGTACAGTCTTGCTGCTTGTTTGTTGACCTTAAAAGGCGCTCAGTCAAGGTAATTTTGGGCATGTCTGGCAGAACTGCCTTTAAGTTGACGGAAACCTGGAAATAACAATATACTAGCACAGACAAAACACCAAAGAGATAATAATAAACCATAAAGAAACAAGGATGGTTAAGGATGCAGAAGATTAACACGGATTAGAAACGACGAACTTGAAGAATTTAGGCTAAACTTTTCAAGATGCGCAGACCGCGACGTAACTCCTATAATTTATAAAAATGTTTATATTCAGCTTGACTTGATGTATTTAGAGCAGGACCTCTCTGTATATCACCGGTAGGTGAGAGAGCTTCCTGTAATAAATGGTATTATTATCATTTTCATTATCATTATCATTATCATTACCATTATCATTATCATCACCATTACCATTAACATTATCATCACCATTACCGTTACATTACCATTGCCACCACCACTATCATTACCATTATGATTCCATTATCAACCATTACCATTACCGTTACTATTACCACCACCATTCATTCCATTGCCATTATCATTGACAGTTTTAATTCTTATTTAGCATTAGAGTTGTTAACTTTCGTTTTTCTTTAACTTTTATTTTATAGAGCTCATTGGTAGGACGATGAGAAGGAAAAGCTTCTTTAAAGTGTTACTGTGGCTCACAGGCGTTGGTGCAATTTCCCTAGGTTATGTGTTCTACACATTTCATAGCAAAACACTTCGTTTACAACATTTGCTAAAATCAAAAACTTTGGCGGACAAATTAATCGCGGAAAATCTGCCTACAATCATTTCCAAATCACCCATAAATGATGATCAAAGTACCTCGGACATCCCAGCCCGAAGACCAGCCGATACAATCCGAATATCCACCGATCCAACCCCAATACTCGCCGATCCAACCCGAAGACCCGCTCGGCGAAGCCTCTTGATTTTCGGCCATGATCGCTCTGGTACAACGTTCATGAGCGCAATGTTTGCTAAGGATCCGCAAATATTCATGGTGTACGAGCCACTGTGGATAACACAAAGATGGGAATATTATGAACCTCATTATTATTGCTCAAAATGCGAACTTCAAGTCGTAAGTTCAATAGTAGCTTGCAATTTCACTCGCTCTCCTGTTTCAACAAAATTTCTGTCGTACACCTCTTACCCATGGACAGGCGCTCTACCAGTTAATATTTTCAAATCACCAAAGTTTTGTAACGCAAGTATGGATGTAAAGAACGAAATGAACTGTCCCGTGCTTGGAAAACATCCGGAATTTGTAGATAAAGTTTGCAGCTCCAGGTTTAGCCATAGCGTTGTCAAGGTTTCGCCCGTCCGGCTTCCTCAAGAGAAATTGGCGAATCTTGTTCCGCAGGTTTTACTGGAAAACCCAGAAATCGATCTACGTGTCCTCCATCTAGTTCGAGATCCTAGAGGGGGCATCAATTCTCGAATCAATATAAAATGGATGAAAGATTACCCGAATCGTGAACTCGCTAGCAAAGCGAGGGAACTCTGTGACACTATAGTAGAGAATTTGAAGCACGCAGATCGGACATTAACGGAATTGAAACTCAAACACAAATATAAGATGGTTTTGTACAAGCAGATCGCAGATGATCCTTTAGGCACATCAAAGGATATTTACAATTTTGCTGGATTTGACATGCCAGTAGAAACAGAAAAGTGGATTATTGAGAGCACAACACCCAGCAAAAACAAGCTACGAGAAGCAATAAAACAACCCTTTTCTACAGTGAGAAATGCAACGGGCAATGCTGACAAGTGGAGACAGGATGCGTTTTACCAAAGGAACCGAGTCATCGAGAGAGAATGCAAACCACTGATGGATTTGTTAGGTTTGGAAAAAGTTTCCGAACCAGATGGACTGAGTTCAAGTGCAGTTTTGGAAATTAAATTTTGACGGCACTAGCCATTCGGGAGAGCAAGTCTCATGATGCATCAATCTCGTTCCCGGGGCCTCCCATCTTACCGCCCCCTGGAGCGAGCAAGGAGGGGTGCGGTAAGATGAGAGACCCTGGGAACGAGGTTGAAAATGAACTCACCCGGTGTAGTTTTCACTCTGCCAAAAAGATGCCTCCCCCCCCCCGAAAAAAATTCTCCCAAATGATTTGCCATACATTTATTCGGTATCTTGTAATCACGGACGCCCAGCTTCAGTTCTATTTCGTGTTAATCCCTCTCGTTCCGGTAAACAGAGACTCCTCCTCAGGATGGTGGTCCAGTTATACTGTCGTATCCTCTATCTTCCTTGAAAAGATTTCCACATCTAGGCCTAGTCCAAACGTCGTGCTAATGCCGTGCCAAACTTCAATGAATTTGCCCGGCAGTAGTGGGATGGAATAACAGCCGTGGTTTCAAAGGTCGAATTTAATCCAGTCGTGCGGAAGATCGGGACAAGTTTGCTTTGCTAAAGATAATTTTAAATGCTAGAAAGTAACAGTGGCTGACGCGCAGGCTATGAATTCAGTCCAGCTCGGCAAAACCACACCGTTTGAAGCCAAATCGCCAGACTGCCGTGCTAAGCCGAACAGAGTCTCGAACTTTGTGCTGATGCCGCGTTGAAGTCAAACGTAATTCTTGTATTTAGTTCGGCACGGTAGTAGCACGACGTTTGGAAAAGCCTCACTTGAAAAACAGCTAAACAAATTTTAAAGGGGCAACTTATCGAAGCGATAGTCCCGAGACATAAACGCTGTATGGTCATTATTGTTCACCTTAAAAATTACTTTCGGGCGCCAGTTCAAAAATCCCATTGAATTATATTCAACGTTTTAATATGAAAGATGTGAAAGTCAAATGTAAAATTTGAAAAAGGAAACAGACAAAACCCCGTTAAATGCAGATCAACCAAATATCTATTTATGCATACAGCCTGTTTACAGGTAAACTTTCTCGCACGAATACTATCCATCCGGGTATTTTCCTCGGACGGGAACTATGAGCAGATACCAGACAGCCCAGATTTAATACGTGACATTATGATGTTGGTGATTGCGTTACAATTTTAGCCATTAAAAAGACAACGTATGAGAATGCTTCAAAAACTGCTCTAAATGCTACATGTGGAAGATAATTTATACAATTTGCTTGCTTTATGTTGGTATTGCGTTATTTTGATGTCTCTATGTTCCTGGGGGCGGTCAGTAGACTCCTCAGCCAACCTCGGGGGCGCTACCAGACCATGGTGTGAGAGCCGCTTCCCAAAACCCTCACAATATTTATGATTTTCCCTACCCTGTTTATGACCTGACCAAAAATTCGATTCCCTATTTATGAAAACGGCTGAAAAGCCATACCCTTTGGGGTCGCACATATCAATATAAGGGAATACCTCTCCCGGGCCAATCTCAAATTGTAGTTAAACAAAAGAAAAACAATCAAGTTATCGCCTGATTACTTTGTACTCCGTTGAAAACTGTTCTAAGAGCCAAGCCAACCCAGTCAGTCAGTCAGTCCCGCGGATTTTATACTATAGTAACTATGCTCTATTAGAGGAACCCTTACAGCATGTGCATGGCCTATTTTTTCATTACTGTGTCCTCCGGTAGGGCGTTCTTTCGCTTTTTGTTAAAGTTGATCCCGGTCAGCAGATCTACGGGTGGTTTGGAATTCGGTAAGTGTAAAACGCAAACTCCGGACCGGGGGCAGGAGTAATGGGCTCCTGCCAGGGGTAAAATGCAGACTGCAGACAGTGTGTCCGTTTCCATCATAAGAGCAAACCGTAGGAAGGCTAACCGGGCGTTATTTGCCCAGTTTCTTGGCTTCAACATTTCGCCTCGGTCAATCGCTTTCAGGTCACGTGGTCCGAGGTGGGCTATTCGTCACAGATATGTCACCGAAATCAATTGAGCGTGAAGGCCTGGGAGAAAGCAGTACAGGAACTAGACAAATATCAATGAGGAGAGAGGAGCACCAGCCTTCACCATTCCAGCTAGTATCTGCGGCGTAGCTGAAAACTTCCCACTCTCAAATCCAGACCACTGTCTCTTTGACGTCTGGCCGTGGGGATCTGATTTCGAGATTATTCCTTATCTACACGAGACAGCGAGTTAGACACTCTTGACTT